>OZ038403.1:11746580-11761580 GCA_964036045.1 Eutreptiella sp. 'Long Island Sound 2002'
GCACAGGCTCCCGTTACCTCCCCTTGCCCTCCCTCTGGGGTGAGAGCTAGGGCTACGGTTAGGGCTAGGGTTAGGGCTAGGGTTAGGGTTAGGGTCATGGGTAGGGTTAGGTGTAGGGTTAGGAGCAGGCTGAGGGTTGGGGTGGGTGTTAGAGTCAAGGATGGGTTCAAGTATAGCGTTGGGGTGCTCCACCGCCTGGGCGGGGAGGGATGCTACGTTGGCAAGGGGAATGAAAAAAAATTTTCAGGCGCCTTCGGCGCCACCATATGTATGGCCGGTAGCTATTGACCCTTGGTAACTAAGTGGGCCCGGAGGGCAGGGAGGGGGGGGGGGAGGGGGGGGAAGTCGCGTACCCGAACCGAGGAGACGGCCCCCCCGTGTCTGCCACCCTCAACAGTACGAGAGGTATCAACGCGGCGAAGCCGCGACACACATTGTTCATGCCGTGCATCAAGGCGCCGCTAGGCGCCGACACACAGTGTTCTTAGCGTCCGAGAGGCGCCTCTGGCGCCCCCACGGATGCGGTCAAGCCCGTGTTGGGACAAAGAGAGGGGGGGGGGGGGGGGGCTATGAGGCGGTACGACGGCGGTGGAGTGGTACCGCTGGAATTCATCGGCGGCGATCAATTCCTCGCGGCATTGCCTCTCCGCGTCCTCCGTCTCTTCGCCGCTTCGAGTTCTCCACCATCTCGTGCGCCAGGCGTGCCTCCGCGGCCGCCGTCTCCATCCACGCGGCCTGCTGCATGCGGTCCCTCTCCTGCACCACGGCGTGCTCGGCGGCCCGCTGCTGCTGGAAAGCCTCCACCTGCAGCAGCCAAGTCAGATGGCGCCGGAGTTCGGGCGTATGGCCTCGTTTGCGAGCTCGGCCACTGCTTGTGCACAGGTTCAGTGGGTGTGCATGGCAAGGGGGACGGCCTTTCGAAGGCTGTCATGAAGTGAATGAGTGAAGACCTCGAATGGGGCCCAATTTAGGGCCGTCCGTGAAAGAAATCCCCTCGGGCACACTGACAAAATAGAAGGCTAACGGTTACCGTGCGAATTCTAAAGTTTCGTGGAATCCTACTTTTTGCGTTGGGTGGTTTGAATTAATAACAAGCAAAAAATTTTGCGGCAGCATCCAAAATGGCAAAAATGGGCAAAAAAAAAATTTTGCGGTTTTTTTTTGCGGAACCCATTTTTGCGTAGGGTGTTTGTTGGACCAAAAATTATTTTTTTGCGGTTTTTTTTTCCATTTTGGGGATTGGGGTTGATTCCTTTTGTTGCTACTGCAAGAAACCGTGCGTGCCTTGGACTCTGGGATTGCAGTCCATAGCACAGATAAGCACCAACAAGCATGGTTCAGGTCTACCAGTTTTTCAACAAACCAGTTCCAAACTTGTCCATAATAGCTAGCCCTTTATCTGCTTCAGGGCACATCAACAGCCGCATTCAAATATGCATGTCCCAAACTAGCCCCTTTATCTGCTTCGGGGCACATCAACAGCCGCATTCAAATATGCATGTCCCAAACTAGCCCCTTTATCTGCTTTGGGGCACATCAACAGCCACATTCCACTATTTTAACACTTGTGACAATCCCGGATGCATCATTCTCTGAAAGCAAAGCAAGGTGCAGAACGGGCATGAGACACGGAAGAGGGGGACAAACAAGTAGTTGGGCAAACTCTCCCACGATTCTGACATTCTTGCAAAAAGGGGGGCAGGGGCAAAAAATTATTTTATTTTTGCGATTTTTTTTGTGGAACCCATTTTTGCGTAAGGCATGAAGCAAATAATTAATTATTTTTTGCGTTTTATTTTTTTTGGCGGACAACAACACCTTGTGCCGGGAATTAAATATTTTCGCAAATCTTTAGAATTCGCACGGTACCCTCCAACCGCTGTTAGTTGCTCCAACCGCCATCGGTTACACCCCCAATGGGGCACCGTTTGTGAGTTCTGGCGCCCGTCGTCGGGCATTAGGGAACCGGGTTGAGGACACTGGCAAACGTGCATGTGCGTGTGTGTGTGTGTGTGTGTGTGTGTGTGTGTGTGTGTGTGTGTGTGTGTGTGTGTGTGTTTGGGTGGGTGGATGGGTGGGTGGGTGGGTGGGTGGGTGCGTGTGTGTGCGTGCGTGCGTGCGTGTGGGTGGGTGGGTGGGTGCGTGTGTGTGTGTGTGTGTGTGCCAAGGGGAAGAACAATATTATAGAGGGAGGCCCGTATGGGTCCAGAGTTGTGTGTGTGTGCCAAGGTATCAACTCCAATCATGCTCCAACTGCGAGGTTCAAAGGCCTACTACGTGTGTGTATGTGTAGGGGTGGGTGGGGGGTGATGTGCACCCGTGCTGGGATGTGATGCACCGTGAAGTCGCAGTCGCACGCGGCTGCACCTGAGCAAGCACTGGCGGAGGTACAAACACAAGCACGAGACCTTGATAAAACCTCTCACGAGGTTCCAAAACCCTGAACCATTACCTTTTAAGGTGGGGGGGGGGGGGGGGTCCCCAAGGGTGCTGAGTTTTTGGAGGCGCCGATGAAAACTGTTGGTCTAATCTGGTTCAAACGGAGGGGGGATGTTTCTGCACAGCTCAGGCACAGCGCCCGGTAGTAAATTAGCTTTCCCTGTGACAACCCTGCACACCACCCACCACCGGGGAAGCATACGGCCGCAGGGCAGGAACAGCAGATGTAGACAGCAATCTGGCGAGACATATTTTGTCTTAATTCATCGCCGAGTTTTGGACTGAGTCTGACTCAGTCTGAATCCGGGCAGTCCGGCGTGGGGGAACACAGCACTTGCCACGGTCAGCCTGGCCGTCAGGGGAGACGGGTCTGGAAACGCCCTTCGCACAGCGCGGGCACAGCGCACGGTGTGCCCCCAGGGGGCAAAAGTGTAGAAACACGGGGCACCGTGTCTGGACAGGCCCGTGTTACCGCGCGGCACGTCCCCACGGAACACGTGTTGCAGGCATCAGCCACCCCGACCCCTCCAAACATGACATGACAATACAAAGCACTAGGCCCGCACGCACCCCACAACACAACAGCACATGAGACTACAGCCACACCCACACTTGGACACCCATACAGACCCTCCCTGCAGCCCACACAACGCGGCAAACCGCCTTCTCCGTTGGAGTGGACCCGCAAAACCGATGGTTCCAGAAAAGGCCCCAAAATGCGGAAACGCGGGGTCGCCGTGTTGGACAAGCCCATGTCAGGCCACAGATGGATGGTGGTCGTCACTCTCCGGAATCCCTCTGCCACCCTCAACAGTACTTCACAACAGCCCGTGCTAGGACAAGGGGGGGGAGGGGCACCAGCAGGTGGGTGTGCCTGTGTACGCGGTCCTGCGCGTCCCTGTACACGTGCCCGTGCCCACTGCCGTACGCATGTTTTGAGGTTGAACTTTTGCCACCCAAACATCCAAAGTACACCCCCCCCGCACACACACACACACTAACGAAGCGAGCGAACATGCACGGTACAAAGGCACAGACAGATGGAATTGGCATTCTCACACACACACACACACACACACACACACACAGTTCACGACCCCCTGCGCCCGTCTACCTGCTCCTCCAGCCGCTTGCTGCGGCCGGCTGACATGGCGCGCTGCGCCTTCTTGTGCTCCAGGCGCCACGCCTCCTGCAGGTGCGCCGCCTTCTCCCCGGCCACCGGGGCTCCGCGGCCGGCGGCGCCGGGGCGCCGCTGGGCGCCGGCACACCGCCCGGGCTCCGGGGCTCGTCCGGCTGCGCCGCCTCCGCGGGCTCCGCGGCGGCCGCCGGAGCCTGCGCGGCGCGCGTGGCCGCCGCCTCCTGGATGGCCTTCTCCCGGTCCAGGTCCTGCTGCAGGCGCTCCCGCTCCTGCTCCTTCCGCTGCCGGACCGCCGCGGCCTTGGCCTCGACCTCCGCCGCGCGCGACGGCGACATGGCGCGCTGCGCGCGCTCCTCCTCGACCCTGGCCGGGCCCGAGGGCGGGGCCGCGGGCGGCGGCGTCGGGCGCCGGGGCGCCCCGAACACCGGCGGCCGCGAGGCGAGCGCCGCGCCGCAGGGCGTCGGGGACTCGTTCCGCGGCAGCGGCGGCGGCGACGGCGGCGCGGAGGGGGGCGGGGAGCTGCGCGGGGACCGCGCCGCCGGCCGCCGGGGCCTTGTCGGGCTGCGCCGGCGCCGCGTCGGGCGCGGGCGCCGCGTCGGGCGCGGCGGCGGACTCCGCGAGCTGCCGCCGGGCCTCCAGCCGGGCCTCGGCCTGTTTGGGGGGGGGGGGGGGGGGCAACGTGGAACACGTGTTGCAGACACAAGTCACCCCTCCCCCTCAAAACATGACAACACAAAGCAACACGCCAGCACACACGCCGCATGGGATTACGGCCACGGCAACACTTTGACACCCATGACACCCATACGGACCCTCCTGCAGCCTGCACAAAGCTAACAAACCACCTTCTCCATCGGATGGGACCCGCAAACACGATGGTTCCACGGACCAATGCACAGGGGCCACGCGTGGCGCGTGTCCCTCACAGGCCACGGCTTCGCGTCACCGAGGGGGGGGGGGGGGGGGGGGGCAGCCTGGGCTCCTCCGCCTGACCCCCCCCACACACATCCACGTCAGAACATTCTTCTTCAGGAAAAAAATGAAATTCTATTGCCTTCGGCAGTGCACCTCGAAGAGAGGTTGACAGTCAGCCAAGCAGTCCCTGAGCCAGGCCAGCAGGCAGTCAGTCAGATACACACAGTTTGGGTTTTTTGTCAGTGGCAGATGCCGGCCCCAAGCAGCAGGGAGACCCACCGCTGTAGCCCAAGCAGTGGTCGAGCGGTACAGCAACCGACCGGTTCCAGCCGCTCGGCGGTTCAAACCCCAGCTAGGCTATTTTGGTGCCGCCGCCGGCGGCGGCGCTAAAATTCAGCAAACCGGGATTTGAACCGACGCCTGCTAAGCCCCACTCGGATGCTTTACCACTGGACCGCTGGCCATGTTATCTGGGCTTTGCGTCCCCACTGCTTGTAGCCTATTAAGCAAAAACTTTTGACCCCCCCCCCCAACACCCCCCCACCCACCCCCCCCCCCCCACCCCCCAAAAAAGTGATATCCAGTTTTAGGGGGTAGAGGCCTCAAAATCAAAAATCCATTGGGGGATGGTCTTACTGGGCAAAATAATGATTTTACAAGGGGTTGGACATCCAATATCATGCCTTGGGGTATGCTACGCGAATGACCCCAAAAAAGGGGGGTATATGACGCCCGCGCCTGCGCTTGATCTAACAACCTCTCTTCGAGGTGATTTATCAAAGGGGCCCAAAATTGGAGGTGGATTTTAGGTACATTAACTTTTTTTCGGCCTCTGATCCCCCCCCCCCATCAGTACAGGCCACGGTCGCCACTACGCCGTGGCGTATCCCTCAGCGGTGCGGTAGTGAGAAGGCGGGCTGCAGGGACGCGCTTGAGGGGCAGGATGGTCGCGGGGGTTCAAGAGCGGTTGTAGAAGCGGTTATCGGCGGTTTTTTTTGGGGGGGGGGGTTTCTGGCGGGTACAGGTTGGTTGGAGGGCGGTATTCGGGGCACGTGGTTTGCAGGGCTGGGCCAACCCCAAAAGGGGCAACGGGGGGGGGGGCTACCTGGAACCCCCTTCAAGCATGACACTCCAGGGGCGGGGGGGTGCATGGACTGTGGGCAGGCCTTCGAAGACCCCCCCCCATGGAGGTGCTCGAGCTGGCAGCCCCTCCCGCCATCAGCGGCCACTGGCACACACTGCGTGGCATTTGGCAGGCGTGCGTTGCTGGAGGCTGCACGTACCGCACTCCGCAAATGGACTGTGTTGGGGCGGGGGGTTGGCACAAGGCCTCGGTATTCGGTTGTTTGCCTTTGGCAGCGCCCATTGGCCTTTCGCCACCGCTCATTCTGACCCTCTGTGGGCCTGAACGTGTGTTGGTTGTGTCAACGGAGCCCCCGGATGGCTTGTCCTGTTTGACTACTCCGGGGGTCGGCCGTCCCGGAGACGGGGCTGTTGCCCGTGCCGGTGACCAGGTGCATCCAGATGCACACTCTGAGTCCATGCTGGGTTTGCCGACTCCAGCACTGACTTGAGCGCGCTGGGGTGTGCATCTGCAGGACAATTTTCCTGACAGGGGCTTCTAACAACCACAATGATTCTTTCTCGTTTTTCCTTTCCTTGTTCTTCTGCGCTCTGCACCGTTTTCGGCGAGCGCGGTCTGCCCTGTCCCGTTACCCTCCTTGATTCGTCTCTTTCCCCCTGCCCAGGGGGGCGGGGGGTCATCCACATTCAAACACAGACCATTCCGATGGACGGCTCGCGTTGCACGGGCGCAGAATAGCCACGTCGTGCGCGTGGGTGCGGGGGGGCGTTCGTTCTGTGCTTAATGCCCATTTGCCCCGTCTGTTGGGCACTAAGCATTGCGCCATGGGACACCTTGATGGACCCACTCTGCAGCCCAATGTGCCCCAGGCTTGTTTTACGGGGGGGGGGGGCTGAGATCCGAGGGTTGGTGCACCAACAACGGCCCAAAAAACTGGGTCCAGGGAGCGGGGGGTTTGGGGGGGGTTTGGCACAAGGCCTCAGGTTCGGGGGGGGGGGGGTCCAATGGTTGTCAGCCATTCTAATGCACCCCTGCCCTCCGACGTGCTTTTCACTCCGTGCCCCGCCCACTTCAGGGGCAGCATGCACATGCTCCTTCAGCTGTTCTGCCCCCCGGCCCCCCTTTTGCCCCCCCGGAAGGCGCTCCGGCCCGCAGACCAGCGAGGTATGGACCTCCTGAGCAAAGATCCCCATGCACGGCCCTGCACTGGACCCCTTGGCCCCCTTCCCCAAGGAAGCCAGCCCCCCTCCCCCCCCCTCCCCCCAAACGCGGTTTCCCAGCGCCTGCGGATGAGGAATGCAGCCACTTTGGGCCTCTCATGGGGGCCACTGGCCCCGGCAAACCCCTGCCCTCTGGGGGGGGGGGAAGGCGCAAAAAGGGCACATCACCCCCGCCGCCCCTGGGGGTTGCGCAGTGGAGAGGAATCACCGTGGCTACATCGCCCCCTGCCGCCTCGGGGCCCCCCCGTCGGAGGAACACTTGGCCCCAAAGCCTGGGCCAAGGGGTGCTATCCCGCGGGGCCCTGGGGGTTGGTGAGCCGGGATGCCTGTGCTCGTCACCCCAATGGAATGCTGAGTTAATGCACGTGAGCATGGTGTGCAGTCAGTACAAAAGCGCAGTGAGAAATGTGGCTCGTCAGTGGCCTAAAAGACCATAGGTACCTTTCTGTCAAAAGAGAGACATACAAATGCCAGTGGACTGACCACTGTCCGGCACAAGTAGCAATAGAGTGCAGCGGTACGTCACAGACCGCCGCTGGGCTTCCCCTATTGGACCTACTTTAATGGAACAATCGCTGAGTTCACATACCATAGGAAATGCAGACCCCCCTCCCCCCATCACCCCCCACCCCACCCCCCCCTCCAACCGCCAACCACCAGCGCCACACCGCAACCAGACCGTACCTCACCTCACCTCATGGCAGGGGCTGCGGGGCTGGGGGGGTGGGGGGGCGGTGGAAATGATGTGATGGCAGAGCCACGGAAATCATGCTCGAAAAAATGCGGAAATAGGCAACCCCGGCTGGACTTGCGCCGGTTGCCCATTGCCCAGCCCCCGCTGGACGTGCACCACGTTCCCCCCGCGCACCACTTGCCTTCCACTGCGAACGTTGTCCGTCTTGAGTGCCCACAGAGAACGCAGTGTCAATGGACACCGCATCGCATTCACACTGCATGCAGCACGCGGGCACACAAACACATCACTTGTCTTTGCCTGCCCTGGCCTACCCTGTCCACAAACATGACAGGCCACCCTTGAAAAATGGGCGAAACTGTGTGAAAATGCGAATCGCATAATTCCCCCCCCAAAGCGCACGGGCCCGTCAGATGGCCCCCATCTCACCCCCTGCCAGCATCGCGCCGGAGGCACAACCACCGCGCCACACCTGCGCTTCCATCTCCTGCAGCCGCTGGCGCTCCTTCTCACGCTTCTGCCGCAGCGCAAGGACCTGCTGCTCCAACTCCCGCACGCGGCCCGGCGTCATCGCCCGCGCGGCCTTCTCCTCCTCTTCGCCGGGCGCGGCGGACGCCGGCGGGCCGACCCGGGGGGACGCCCGCGCGCGCGCCGCCGGGGCATCCGGCGGGGCCGCGGGGCCCGGGGCGGCCCCGCCTCCGTCGTACTCGGTCACGGGCACGTCCGCCGCGGCCGGGGCCGTGGCTGGGGAGGCCGGCACCGCCGGGGACGGCGACCAGGAGGTGGTCGCGCGCTCCCCTTCCTGCAGCCGCTCCCGCTCGTGCGCCCGCTTCCGCTGCAGCTCCTCCGCGTCCCGGTAGTCGCCCTTGGGGGTCATGGCGCGCACCGCCTTCGCCTCCTCGGCCTCCCTCACCTCCTGCGGACTGGGGGTCTTGCGCGCCGCCCCGGCCTCTGCCGGCGGGGCCGCGGGCGACGCCTCCGGGGCGGCATCGCCCGGCGCCGGCTCGGCGGCCGGGGGCGGCGCCTCCGGGGCAGCATCGCCCGGCGCCGGCGCCGGCGCCACCGTGGGGGGCACCGGCGGCGACGGGGACGGCGTCGGGGAGCGCGGAGTGCAGGACCGCTCCCACTCCTTCAGCAGCTCCCGCTCGTGGGCCTTCTTGCGCTGCAGCTCCTCCACCACCGCGTAGTCCCCGCGGGGCGTCATGGCGCGGATCGCCTTGGCCTCCACCGCCTGCCGCTGCTCCAGCTCCTCCGGCGTCGGCGTCATGGTCTGGGCCCACTGCTCCTCGTCAAAGCCCGTCTCCGCGGCCGACCGGCCCGCGGCCGCAGCGGCCACCAGCATATCGGGGCTCCCGCCCCGGTCCGCCGCATCGCCGGGGGCCACGGCGGCGGGCGCGGCGCTGGGCGCCGGGGGCCCCTCTGCCGAGCGCGCACGCGCGCCGTCGGCGGCCTGGGCCCTCTGCAGCGCCTCCTGCTCCAGCGAGATCCACGTGAGCGCCGTTCCGTCCTCCGGCTGCGCGGGCGCCGGCGCGGCGGCCGCGTCGGTGGACGGGCCCGGCGCGGGCGCGGCGCCCTGCGGTGCACCCGCGTCCTGCTCCAGCGCGAGCTGGATGCTCTTCTGCCCCTCCAGCACCTGCCGGCGCTCCTTCGCCTTCTCGCGGCCCTGGTGCCCCCGCCAGGTCCGCTGGATGTTCTGCACCGCGGGCTCGGCGACGCTGTTGAGGGGCCCGAGGTCGTCCAGGTGCGCCGCGGCCATCTCCAGGCGCGTGATGTTGAAGACGCAGCCCAGCTCCTCCTCGCGCAGCAGCATCACCTCCTCCAGCTCGTCCAGGCGGGCGCGGCGCTCGCGGCTCAGCAGCCGCTCCTTGTCCACCATGTTGCCGATGCCGTCCTCCCACCGCCGCTCGGCTTCAGCCTCCCATTCCGCCAGCACCTGGCCGCAGGGGGGGGGAAGGGGTGGGGGATGCGACGCGGGGGTGTGTCCACCGGGAGTACCACCCCATCCCACCCCACCCCACCCCACCCCACCCCACACCACACCACACCACACCACACCACACCACACCACACCACACCACACCACACCACACCACACCACACCACACCACCCCCACACCACACCGCACCACACCACGCCACGCCACACCACACCACACCACACCACACCACACCACACCACACCACACCACACCACACCACACCACACCACACCACACCACACCACACCACACCACACCACACCACACCACACCACACCACCCCACACCACACCACACCACACCACGCCACGCCACGCCACACCACGCCACCCCACCCCACCCCACACCATACCACACCACCCCACACCACCCCACACCACCCCACACCCCACCACACCACACCACACCACACCACCCCACACCAAACCACACCACACCACACCACACCACACCACACCACACCACACCACACCACACCACACCACACCACACCACACCACACCACACCACCCCACACCACACCACACCACACCACACCACACCACACCCCACCACACCACACCACCCCACACCACACCACACCACACCACGCCACGCCACGCCACACCACGCCACCCCACCCCACCCCACACCATACCACACCACCCCACACCACCCCACACCACCCCACACCCCACCACACCACACCACACCACACCACCCCACACCAAACCACACCACACCACACCACACCACCCCACACCAAACCACACCACACCACACCACACCACACCACACCACACCACACCACACCACACCACCCCACCCGACACCACACCACACCACACCACACCACACCACACCACACCACACCACACCACACCCCACCACACCACACCACCCCACACCACACCACACCACACCACGCCACGCCACGCCACACCACGCCACCCCACCCCACCCCACACCATACCACACCACCCCACACCACCCCACACCACCCCACACCCCACCACACCACACCACACCACACCACCCCACACCAAACCACACCACACCACACCACACCACACCACACCACACCACACCACACCACACCACACCACACCACACCACACCACACCACACCACACCACACCACACCACACCACACCACACCACACCACACCACCCCATCCCACCCCACACCACACCACCCCACACCACCCCCACACCACACCGCACCACACCACACCGCACCACACCACACCACACCACACCACACCACCCCACACCACCCCACCCGACACCACACCACACCACACCACACCACACCACACCACACCACACCACACCACACCCCACCACACCACCCCACACCACACCACACCACACCACACCACACCACACCACGCCACGCCACGCCACGCCACGCCACGCCACCCCACCCCACACCATACCACACCACCCCACACCACCCCACACCACCCGTACAGAGTCTTGTGGGTTTACGCGGTTGTGTGGTTCACAAACAGACACGCAAGCTCAGCAAAACAAAATCCTCATCAGTGGTACCATAGACGCCTTTCGGTCTGGCAAGAGAGTTGCAGCAGGGTGCGATCCACTCACCAGGTACTGGGGTGTGGCTGGACTTCATGCAGCGCGACCTACAGAGAACACAGTGTCCGTTGACACTGCGCCTCTATCTTACGAATGCAGTCACAACAAGCAAGCACTCTGGCTCTACTCAGAAGTATTCAACCCTGTGCGCCGCAGCGGGATTTCAGCCGCCAAGCTGACTACACAACCAAGCAATCAGAATCCCTTCCAAACAATATCATGCGGTAACTACTGAATGACATTCAGCTCAAAACAGAACCCCCCTCCCCCACGCCACGCCACGGCACACCACCCCACACCACCCCACACCTGGCGCTCGTGCGCTTCCTGGATCTCAGCCTCCTCCAGCTCTTTCTTGTACCGGACAGCGGCCTCCTCCAACCGGCGCCGGCTTTCCATCAGCCGCTGCTGCTGCTCAGCCGTGAGCTCCGGCACGTCCAGAGGCGGCAGCTCCACCGTCTTCTGGTCCAGATAACTCGGCCTGAACGCCGGGAGGGTGACCTCCCCTTCCGACGCGACCGGAGAGGGCGCCGATGCGACCGATGCGGCGGCCGGGGTGCCCGCCCCGGCGTCGTCGGCCTCCGCCGCGGCGGCCACCGGGACCGGGGCCGGGGCGGGGGCGGGGGGTGCCGATTTCAGCCCGAGGGCAACGGACGGGATGGTCTGGCGGAGGGCCTCGAGCTCGGCCTGGGCCTTGGCCAGCGCCTCCCGGTTGGCCTGGCGTTTGGCGTGCACCTCTGCCGCGTGGACGTACATCTTCGCCACCTCCAACTCCTGCGCCACGCGCTCCGCCTCCGCCTTCGCGCGCGCGCGCTCGATGACCTCCTCGCGAATGCGCCGCACGTCCGCGTGCGCCGCCGGCTCGAACTCGGCGAAGGCCGCGTCCTCCTCCCGCAGGATCTCTGCGCGGGGCGGCTCCTCGGCCAGCCTGAAGTCGTTCACCTCCTGCGGCATTGGAGGAGACAGGGATGGCTGCAAGGGTATGCTGGCCCACCACAGGGCGGGAAGAAAATTGCTCTGCGGGGGGTGACACGGAGGCCCATTTTCCCGACCCCCCCCCGGTGCAGAGACGGTGACAGATCAGAACAGAAGTCAGGAAAACAGCAGAAGCAATGGCGCATTTAGGGAAAAAGTGATTTTTCTTACTCCCCCCCAGACCACACACCAGAAGGTGGGGGTGTCTACTGGGCGTCACGTGCACTGAAAAATCTGCACTGTCATCCCTCCTTGGCCGCCGGGACGGGAGGGGGGGGTTCAGGGCGGGGGCGCCCGACCTGCCGTGCCGGGGGGGGGGGGGGTCAACCCAACATCTATGGCTCAAAATGATACCCACGTCGCGCTGATCATTTTGACTACTCAAATGTGGGGGGGGAAATTATTGGTGGAAAAAACTTTTTCGGGCCAAATTTTGTGTTCCTGTGCCTTTGGCGCCAACATCCATTCTTACACAAAACAAAGGGCCCGACACGGAACCCCATTTCTCCAACCCCCCCCCCTCCTTCGGCGGGCGTTCATGTCACCCCCCCCCCCCCCCCCGCAGAGCAATTTTCAGGTTGCCCAGACTTACTTGACGATAGAATTGGATATAGAGTTGGACATAGATTTCGATGAAACTGAGATACACACTGAGATATACACTTAGAGAAAGACTTCAATCCAGATGTGGACATCGGCTTCAATCAAGACTTCCAAATTGACCCAGATATGGGCTTAGTAGAAAGACTCAGAGAGACTTAGATTTCAAGGTGGAGAGAGACTTCGATATAGACTTGAATATAGACCTCGATATAGACTAAGATTTCCACTTGGATATGGACTTGGATATAGACTCAGACTTAAGACTTCGACTTGGAGAAAGACAAACTGCCCTACCCACCCATCCAGCCTTTTTGCGACGATGTTTGCGACCGCACATATGTACAGTTGGACATATGTGCCGATATGCAGTGAGGTACTGGTGACCAAATGGCCGATGGCCGTTTGATTTCTTTTGGGGGGGGGGGGGGGGTTGAGGCGGGATGAAGGATCAGCCCAAAGGAGATGAGCCCCCCCCCCGCCCCTTCCATGGATCCCATTCGCATGGATACGTCACAGCAATCACCCTGCCCTGATCATTGCCGGCTTGGCATGATGGACCAGACAGACCTGTGGCACACCATACCCGCCGTGCACCCCACACCCACACCTACGCCCCGGGTGGACGAAAGAAGGTCTTCCAGGGGGGGGGGGGGGTCCTTCAAGCCCCTTTCCCAGACCACACCCCCGCCCCTTTCTGGGCTCACATGACGGGGACCCCCAATGGGCCGCCAGGGAAGGTTTGGGGGGGGGGGGGGGGGTCTGGCACAAGGCCTTGGTGGTTGGCTCTGTTGGCCTGTGGCGGCGCCTATCGGCCTCTCGCCCTTGAACCTTCTGCTACGACAAGCAGGCATCCGTACTACTGCGGGCCTCCCCCTGCCCCTGGGGGGGGGGGGGGGAATCCAGAATTCACCTTCTGCCCATGGCGTCCTCCCCTGATGGCCTGATCAGTGCCCGGGATGCGGTCATCACGGAGACCCCAGGCTGGGAGGTGGGGAGGTGGGGGGGGCATCCGCACTACTGCGGGCATCCGCACTGCCGCACGCAGTGCAGTGCAGGGGGTCCTGAGGTACCTCAACACATGCGGCTCACAACAATCCCCCACGATGCACTGGTCATTGGGAGGGATGGATCATGTGGGGGGGGGGGGGGGGCATTGTTGTTGAAAACAATTCATGTGGGCCGCATGTAAAGTGGTGAGGCATCATTAGAGTGCGTAGACTGGCCTCTTGGGACTGGCCTCTCACGAGAGCCCCTTTCACAGACCCCTGCCCCCCCCCTTCAGGGGGCTCCAACGACTCCCCCCCCCCCCCAACGCAAGCCAATGTGCCACCTCCCGTGGTACTCCCCGGTGCACACAGTTGTTCAAGCGTTGGAGAGGACATTGCCAGGCACCAACGGTCCCCCAGAAAAATGTGCTGCTCTCAGCCCTCCAGCAGCTCCTGTATAATGCCCGCCGATCTACCCAGCGTGTGCAGGGCGTATTCAGAACAATTCAAAGCCAAGAGGGGGGGGGGGCTCCCCTGACCCCCCCCCCTGTGTGACATTCCGTCGGGTTGTTGTTTCTTTACAGGGCCCTGGACAGTCACCCGTTCTTCCCTTCGCATGTTGCATCGGATCGCTGCGTTCTGTCGGCCGCTGCGGCCGGTGCTCTTGCTGGTGTCGTTTCCGCGTTCGCGGAGCCGAGTGGCTGGTGTGCCGGGGCTGTGCTGGATGTGGCATGGTGTGCCGTTTGCGTGTCAGCGGCGCCCAATAATTGGCGTATTGAGGATGTGCTGGTTGTTGCCGGGGTCGTTTGACTGTTTTTGCTGTCCACACACCTCTGTCCACAGGCCGTCCATAGCCTGCCTCGCTGTGTTTCTGTGAGGCCCAGGTGCCCTGTTCCTCCACGCGCTGTCCGGGCCACGCACTATATGTCCTTTTCCCCCTCACGGTTGGTCTGCCCCTGATGGGCTCCCGCTCCTGTTGCGCAAACAGCCCATCTGGGCTGCAGGAGACACCCCCCACCTGGGCAGGGGTTGCCCTGGCATCCGGTAGCGACGCCCCCCTCGGCGCACAAACCATTCTTCAATATCCCCCGGCACGCCCGCCACAACCGCCGCGCACTACACCCAACATGCGCACCGCGCCCGCAAGGCCACCCACACCTGAGATGCACGCCACCACCACCGTGCCTGCCCCATGCCCACACCATGCACCGTCCGTACCACGCTATGGCTGACTGACTGACCGGGGGGGGGGGGGGGTGGACAGCCACGGCCGACCCCTCCCTCGCATCAGCAAACATGTCTTCAGGTGGGAAAACATCGACTTTAGTAAAGGGGCCCGGAGTTTAGGTACACAAACTTTTGGGGGGCTCTGAACGGGAGGGGGGGGGG
>OZ038403.1:11766580-11777308 GCA_964036045.1 Eutreptiella sp. 'Long Island Sound 2002'
ACGGGGCCCTGGACAGTCACCCAGTCTTCCCTTCGCATGTTGCGTCGGGTCGCTACTTCCCCCCCCCCGCCCCCCGTGTGACACTCCGTCGGGTTGTTGTCTCTTCACGGGGCCCTGGACAGTCACCCGGTCTTCCCTTCGCGTGTTGCGTCGGGTCGCTGCGTTCTGTCGGCCGCTGCGGCCGGTGCTCCTGCTGGTGTCGTTTCCGCGTTCGCGGAGCCCAGTCGTTGGCGTGCCGGGGCTGTGCTGGATGTGGCGGAATGTGCCGTTTGCGGCACCCAACAACAGGCGGCACCCCCCTCCCCACACGTCGGTACCAACGGGACCAGCAAGGCGTTGACACACCAAGCGCAGAGCACCACGAACGCCGGGGTGCACACGGAGCATGCAACGGCAGCCCCAACACCCACGCGGTCGGGGCTGCGTTGGGGGACCCAAGGACCCCAGTGCGGCAGGGGAGGGGACCCGGGGTCCTCAAAGGAAAATGGGCGTAGTGCAGATACATGGGGTGTGCTGGTGCGAGTGCGGGGCAGGGGTGGACACGCAATTGCACCACAGCACGCAGCGGAAATCCCAGTGTGCGACTTGAGGAGCGGCAACAAATCATCGCCTCAAATACCAGCCCCAAATCTCAGCCTCAAATCCCAGCCTCAAATCCCAGCCTCAAACCCTAGCCCCAAATCCTATCCTCAAATCTCAGCCCCAAATCCTATCCTCAAATCCCAGCCTCAAATCCCAGCCTCAAATCCCAGCCTCAAATCCCAGCCTCCAACCCCACAGCCCTGATGTATCCCCAGCACGAACCCTCGGAGCCATGCGGCCAGTGGTAGCCTCAACTCAGGAAGTCGACCTGGAGAAGTAGATACCCGCTTCTGGGTCACTCGTTACCCGCGGAACGCGTATCTCGCACGCACTGGATACCGTGTTTGATTCCCAATCCACCCACACAGGCATGGAGTATGATAAGAGGCGCGCCTGACTGCGCTGGCACTTGGGCAGCGCCCTGCCGCGAAGTCCGACACTCAACCACGTGCTGTTCTGGCTTTTTAGGGGGGGTTGCCATCAAGGCTCAGGAAGCGCGCCGGTTGGCACTTCGGGTGTACGCGCCGCTTTGGGTTTCCGGAGGAAGTTGTTCACCTCGTCTCTCCACAAACGGGGGGGGGGCGGTAGTTTCAATCAGTGAGAGCGGGGCCGTTGTGCCTTTGCTCACAAAAGCTGCCTCTGCCCCTTGGCGTCCCTCCCACACCCGCGCCGGTGCTGGGACACTTCGCACCAAGTCATTTCCAAGGCAGTGAAGGTGTTGCTGTTTGGGGCGGGGGGGGGGGGGGTCACACTCAGTTTACGGGTGCGAGTAGTACCATCCAGGCCTTTGCTTAGTGGTACTTGGGGGGGGGGGGGGGCGTAGTAACTAAGCCCCCCGGGAGTTTGACCCACCCACCAACCCACCCACGTCAGAAAATTTTTCAAGAAAAAAATGACATTTATCAAAGGGGCCCAAACTTGAAGGCGGGGGGTTTTTTAATCCCAAAAAAAAATAGAAGCTGGTGTGTCCGGTGGTCAGCAAAAACTGCACAGCTCCAACTGATGGCACTTAAGGGGTAACCGACGGCGGTTGGAGGGTAACCGACGGCGGTTGGAGGGTAACCGACGGCGGTTGGAGGGTAACCGACGGCGGTTGGAGAGTAACCGACGGCGGTTGGAGACAAAGTGCCACTAGGTCAAGACCAGGTGTTTCAACTGAAAAAAAATAATATCTTGTCCCCTAAAAAACCCCCTGCTTGAAGGTCGATCTGAGGTACACAAACTTTTTTTTGCCCTCTGACCCCACCCCCCTCGGTACAGTATCAACCAACCACAGCAGCAGGAGGACGGGCCGGGCAGGACCTGCACGAGGGACGCGACGTACTGCCGCTTGTCCAGCATCAGCTGCTGCCGGCGCTCCCACCGCAGGGCGGCCACCTCCTGCACGGCCTGCAGCCTCCGCCACCAGCACTGCAGGACGCGCACCTGCGCGGTCTGGAACTGGAGCCGCTCCCGGGCCTTCAGCTGCCGCCAGGCCTTCCGCAGGTCCGACGTCAGCTTGCGGCACCGGTAGCCGCGCCAGAAGCTCTGGATGTCGATCGCCGAGGCCTTGCGGCGCTGGAGGAGGTCGATGCGCCCCTCCTTCTGCCGGCGGGCCTGCGGGGGCAGTGGTGGCGGGCCGGGGGGGGGGGGGGGGTTGGCAGGCCGGCGCTTGAAGGCGGTGTTGTATCCCGCCCCCACTCCTGCCCCTCTTTCGAGTACCGTTGTCAGTTCTGCCCCAACCGCTTCTGTCCGCCCCCCCCCCTACTGCCCCCCACTGGGGGATGCCTCGAACGTGGAGGCTTGGCCCGTGCCGTGTTTGGGCTCCACGTGTGACTTTTACCAACTCCCTCTAAAATGGACCGAACTGGTGCATCGTCTGCAAAAGGCCCCTGGGAGGGCCCCCGGAGTCCGTCGTTCAAGACTCGGGTGTTTGGGTCTGGTGCCCTGCCACCCTCCATCGCTCGCGACGCATCTCCTGCCCCCGCTGTCGCTGTGGGACGCGGACGTTGGAGGGCAACCGTCGCCCCTCAAGCCACGGGCTGCAAAGCGACAAGTTCAGAAAAAGAAAAAACGCTCTTCAGTGGCAATGCCATGGGCACCGTTCGACGTGACAACAGAAGGACTCTGAATGATCTGCGGAGGGGCATGAGGGCTCCTTCATACGTCGGAAATAACACCCACAGTTCGTCGAACACCACCACAAGAGATCCGTTCACATCACCGCCGCCCCTGTAGAGTAGCCACTATTTCCCTTCATTTGGCCGTTTTCATCAGGTTCTCGGGCGGTTTGGGCAAAAAAAGGCGGATTTTGGCCCCAAATTGCAGATTTTGAAATGGACGTCCGGCACTTGCGACGCCCGTTCCCGGCCGCCACCGTTGAGTTCCTGGCTCATACTTTGTGTGGTTGTCCCTCACACCCATACCTGCCCCGGTGCCCCCCCCCCCCCCCGCACCCACCACACCGGGACCGTCCCGTTGCCAGGCCAACGAGCGTAAAGCAGTGGCCCCACTGCCCTCCAACCATTTTGTAACCGCCGGCTACTGGGCGCGCTCTTGGGTCCGCCCAGCGCTTGCACCCACTCTGGAAACCTCCCTTCAGCCCCCCGCCCCTGAAGAGCAGCTCGGGAGGGGGGGGGGGGGGGTACGGACAGAACATTGCGGCGGGTGGTGCTCCCCCCCCCCCTGCCGCTGTTCTGGTGTGCACCGCTGGGCGGCAGTGTGGGGTCGTAGGGTGCGTTTCCGTGCGATTCTGGACCCCAACCCCCGGGGGTGTGTGGGGCGCGGAGAGGGGGTTTGGGGGGCATGGCCCTGAAGGCTGCGTCAATGGAGGGGCCCCTCCCCTCTGATGTGTGCCACTCTATGAAAAGGAGAGAAATGGGCATAATTGTGAGCCCCCTGTGACGAAGGCCGTACGTATACGCACACATACGCATGTACATGCCCTTGTGCTCGGGTAGACGCCGTCAGCGGACCGTTTTTACGGGAAATATTCCCAAATATCCCAAAATGTTGTCTCTTCGCGTCTACAACATGCCGACAATGTCTACAATCAGCAGGCCGCATCTATTTGTGGTGCACAGTGTCTCGGGTAAACGTGTATGTGCACAGTGTCTACAAACTATGCACAGTGTCCACAGACTAGACGGATATTCGTATACGTCGCATTTACGCATATACATACGTATCTGCCTGTAACGGGCCCTGCACCGTCCCTGAACTGGGCTCAGGTGCTCCAGCCTCTCAACCGACCGGAGTCTCTGAGACAAAACCGCCGGCAACCGACACCATTGGCCAACCGACGGCGGCCGGCGGCAACGGAGGCGGTCCCCGGACACCGGAAGGCGACCAGCAGACAGGCAACAGCCGGTGGTGTTTTGTGGCTTGGGATCTCTTGAGGCCCAAGGCAGGGCTGCGCACGGCACAGCAGAAAGGCATTGGAAGGAGGGGGCGCACCCCCCCCCCCCCCGCCTCCACGGCGCCCAGCCTACGCCCAGCCACAGTCTCCCTGACGCGAGGCGCCAGCTTCAACGGCACTTGCAACCGACAGTAACCGCCCCCAACCGCTTTGGCAACCCCCTCCAACCGCCTGCCTAACCGCCTCCGCGGTCCCTCCCCTTCGAACGCAGCCCTGCGGCACAGAGCAGAAGGCAACCTCCTTCAGCCGCCTGTGGACCTGGCGGCCCATCATCCCCCGCCACCACTTCGTGATGGTGATGGCGGCGAAGGCCAGGCGGGCCTCCTCCGTCCGCAGGTTGTGCATGCGCTGCCGGTACCGGATGTCCGTGAGGGCCTGCCGCACGGCGTACCCGCGCCACGCGCACTGGATCGTCAGCGCGGCCCACCGCTGCCGGTCCCGCCGCTGCAGCGCGTCGTACTTGCGGCGGTACTCGGCCCGGCGGCGCCGCGTCTCCTGCAGCGCCAGCTGCGTCCGGAACCACCGCTGCAGCACCTTCAGGGCCCACGACTGCTCCCCGCCCTGCCGCCGCATCTGCGCCACCTGCGCGAAGGGACGATGTCGCGTGGCGGCCCCTTTGCGGCCGCAGCGAAGGTCAAGGCCAGGCCTTTGACCAAATTGGGGGATCTCGGAGACTCACCCACCGCAGGATTTTGAAACCTGTTCTAGTGGGACAAAATGAAATTTTGAATAGAGGGCCAACCAAACCCACCCAAAAATGGCAACCCCCCCCCCCCCGTGGGGTAGGCAGGCCACTAATCAAAGGCCTGGTTGGGGCTCCATTGAACGCGGGGGTGGGGGTGGGTGGGTGGGTCCAGCCCCCCGTTTGGTGCTGAGCTTTGAGAGGCGCCGAAGGTGCCGAAGATAATTTTTGGTCTAAACTAATCGGCGCCAGAGAAAAATTTATTGATTGGCCAAAAGCCCGGAAGCCAATCTGGCCCAGTCTTTGAGGGAGGGGGGGGGGGGGGGCAGTGGTGCTGAGGTGCTCAAAGGAGCCCTGGTGAAGGTCTTTGGTCTGCTTGGATGGCGCAGGGCATGCGCACGCTGGGGCGCGCACGTGATGGGGCCCGGTCCCGATGCAAACCACTCGCAAACGATTGGTGGACATCCAAGGGGCGCCGGGGGGGGGGGGGGGGTGGCCTTGGGTTTTTGGTGGGGCTTTCCATGTGGGGGGGTACCATGAGGTCATGAGGCTAGGCCCCTTTCGAAAAGAATAGACCCTCAAAAAGACACTTACACACACACACACACACACACACACAGATAAACACACACAACACTGCCATAAAGGCTCAGTAAGTGCCCCCGGTGGGTTGGGGGGAAATTGGCTTGCGCCGGGGGGGGGGGGGGGGTTCGAGCCCCTTTTCCAGACCCCCACCCCCCTTCTGGGCTCATGTGATGGGGACCCCCCAACGGGCTGACAGGAACCCTCTGTGTGACATTCCATCGGGTCGTTGTTCCTTCACGGGGCCCTGGACAGTCACCCGTTCTTCCCTTCGCATGTTGCGTTGGGTCGCTGCGTTCTGTCGGCTGCTGCGGCCGGTGCTCCTGCTGGTGTCGTTTCCGCGTTCGCGGAGCCCAGTCGTTGACAGGAACCCCCCCACGGCCGCTGGGGGAGGTTTAGGGGGAGGTCCTGAGGTACCTCAACACATGCGGCTCACAACAATCCCCCACGATGCGGTCATCACGGAGACCCCAGGCTGGGAGGTGGGGAGGTGGGGGGGGCATCCGCACTACTGCGGGCATCCGCACTGCCGCACGCAGTGCAGTGCAGGGGGTCCTGAGGTACCTCAACACATGCGGCTCACAACAATCCCCCACGATGCGCTGGTCATTGGGAGGGATGGATCATTGGGGGGGGGGGGGGGCATTGTTGTTGAAAACAATTCATGTGGGCCGCATGTAAAGTGGTGAGGCATCATTAGAGTGCGTAGACTGGCCTCTTGGGACTGGCCTCTCACGAGAGCCCCTTTCACAGACCCCTGCCCCCCCCCTTCAGGGGGCTCCAACGACTCCCCCCCCCCCCCCAACGCAAGCCAATGTGCCACCTCCCGTGGTACTCCCCGGTGCACACAGTTGTTCAAGCGTTGGAGAGGACATTGCCAGGCACCAACGGTCCCCCAGAAAAATGTGCTGCTCTCAGCCCTCCAGCAGCTCCTGTATAATGCCCGCCGATCTACCCAGCGTGTGCAGGCCCCAAAATCTTTTAACACAAATATGAATTCTCTGCAAAATTTTGAGTATTTTGAGTATAAACACATAGTATGAACAGACAGTTTTCTCTAGGGACACTTGTTGGTGGCCGACCCCGCACCGCTATCTTTCGAAACCCGGGGGGGGGGGGGGGGGGGCTGGGGGGTGTCGCAT
The DNA here is from genome assembly GCA_964036045.1 of Eutreptiella sp. 'Long Island Sound 2002'. Lineage (NCBI taxonomy): Eukaryota > Euglenozoa > Euglenophyceae > Eutreptiales > Eutreptiaceae > Eutreptiella > Eutreptiella sp. 'Long Island Sound 2002'. Next base: position 11,772,966 of record OZ038403.1, read on the forward strand.
ACAAGGACTGGGCCCGGCCGCCCCCCCGTGGAATACACACAAGTGCAGGGGGTCGGCCATCCACGCTGAGTGAGTATTCTGGTTGGTACTTTCAGGGTTTGAGTGGGTGTCACCCGATGAAAAGCAAAGAAATGGGCGTAATTGTGAGCCCCCTGTGCCGGGCCCTGCACTGTCCGCGAACCGGGCTCAGGTGCTCCAGACTCTGAACTGACCGGAGGGTCTGAGACAAAACCGCTGGTAACCGACACCATTTCACGGCCAACCGACGGCGGCCGGCGGCCATTAGAAGTGGGGAGGGGCATCACCAGTCACCAGGGGTCAAAACAGAGCGGGGCATTCCGGCCACGCAACCCCTGCCATCCCCGGGGCCCCGCTCGGAGCGAGCGGGAGTAGGGGTGACACGGTCCCGAATACAGAAACCGCTCCTTTGCATTGGCGGAGGTTTTGGGGGGTTGGGGGGGTGGAGGGGGTGTCCTGCCGTGAACACCCCCCTGTGTGACATTCCGTCGGGTTGTTGTCTCTTCACGGGGCCCTGGACAGTCACCCGGTCTTCCCTTCGCATGTTGCGTCGGGTCGCTGCGTTCTGTCGGCCGCTGCGGCCGGTGCTCTTGCTGGTGTCGTTTCTGTGTCCGCAGAGCCCAGTAGTTGGTGTGCCGGGGCTGTGCTGAATGCGGCGGGATGTGCCGTTTGCGTGTCACCCCCCACCCCCCTCGCCGTGCACTGAGCACACCCCCTGGACAGGCCGCAGAGTAGGCGAGTAGACCGCACAGGCCATCGGCAGTTGGGAACAGTGCAGCCGCGCAACGTGTGGCCCTTCCCTTTGTTTGGGTCGAGACATCTTTGCTGCAGTGTGTACGTTGGGGTGGGGGTGGGGGGGGCTCCGGGCTGAACACATGTGATGCGGCGCTTTGCAATGCGCAGCGGGGGCCGAGGCCGCGTCGCGTCCGTTTGCGGTTGGGGGGTCGACCTGCGCTTTACTGGCATTTGTAACCGACAGTAACCGCTCCCAACCGCTTTGGCAACCCCCTCCAACCGCCCGTCTACCCGCCTCTGATGCCGCCTCTGAGGTCCCTTCCCTTCTCATGCATCTCTGCCCACGGCCCTCCCAACGGTTTGTACCCGCCAGACATCGGCTCTCAACCGCTGTTCCAACCGCCGGTAACCGCCGTCACAACCGCTCTTGAAACCCCTCCTGAGACCCGTGTCCCTCAAGCGCATCACAAGCCCCTCCCCCCGGACGCGCGCGCGCACGCACGCACCTTCCGGCGGGCCAGCCAACCCCGGGCCACGGTCTGAATGCGGATGGCTGGGGCCCAGCGCGCCTCCTTCGTGGCCTTCTCGGTCGCCACCACCTCCAAGTGCTTCTGCGCCCGCAGCAGCCCCGACCGGAAGGCGTCCCGGATGCGCGTGGCCGCGCGGTGCTCGACCTTCAGCCGGTTCTTCTCGGTGAACGCGCGCTGGCGGCGGATGAGGTCCACGTCCTTGCGCGCCTTGTGGCAGCGCCACGCGCACTGGGGCAGGACAGGGGGTGTGTGGGTGTGTGGTGGTGGTGGTGGGGGTTTGGTCGGGAGAGGGGCGTGGCGCGGGGGGGTTGTCGCAGGCAGGCCATCGCTTAGTGACCCCCCCCGGGGGGGGGGGGGGGTGGCCAGCCCCAGCCCAGCCCCCCCCACCCACATCAGAAAAATTGTCCTTCAGCAAATCGGCAAAAAGTGAAATTCTATTGCCTTGGGCAAGGCACCTCGAAGAGAGGCCGACAGTCAGCCAATCAGCCAGTCAGCCAAGCAAGCAGTCAGTCAGGCAAGGGGGCATGCAGAAATACACAGGTGGGTTTTTTTTTGCGGTTGCGGACTACGATTGCAAACATTGGGGAACCCCTGATGCACAGGAACAATCAGTGGTCGAGTGGTCAAGCATACGGCAAACAAACCGCCTGGCGTCACTTCGAATCCCAGCTGGCGCAATCGGCTGATCGCCGGCTCAGGCGATCGGGCCCCTCAGCCCTTTTTTCTACTGAACCCTGGTTCAAATCCTTCAAATCACAAACTTTTGACCCCCCGCCCCACAGCCCCCCCCCCCCCCCCCCCCTCATAAAAAGTGGTATCCAGTTTCAGGGGGATAGAGGCCTCAAAATCAAAAAATCCATTGGGGGACCGTTTTGTTGGGCAAAATAATGATTTTACAAGGGGTTGGACATCCAATACCATGCCTTGGGGTATGCTACGTGAATGACCCCCAAAAAGGGGGGGTGTATGGCCCAGCGCCTGCCGCCGGTCTGTTTCGGAGCCGCTGAGCTACACTCGTTCCGGACCAGAATGGGCCCTGGGGGATCGACAAATGCCGTGCGCGGACCCCCACGGCACACGGACTCCCCTGAACATCCGCAGCAGCGACGGTCCACACACACGCACACACACAATTTGCGATGCACAGCACAAAGCGTTGTTGGCTGAGTGAAAAATCCTCGTCAGTTGGTCATCAGACAAGACAAACAGAGCACGTCCAACGGCAACAGGTGCCTTTCTGCCGTACAGGGGGCGGAGACGGGGATGCCCAGACCCCAGGCGATGGTCAGTACACCGACATAGCCTCTGGCGTTCCGGATCCAGCCAGAGGCCTGCAGCAAAGGACGACCAGATGGCAGCTTCAGAGCCGCCTGTGGACTTGGGGGACGACTTGGAGCCCTCACCTCCCTGCCCCCTGCACTACTTCAGCCCCCCGAGGAGTGTGGTACACTGTGTTTCAACCTGCGGATACACACACACACTATTGCGAGACAAACGGGCAACAACTCAGTTTCCGAGTGTCAGAATCCTCGTCAGTTGGACATCAAACAAGACAGAGCACGTCCGACGCCAATAGGCGCCTTTCTGCAGTACAGGGCGAGAGGTCACTTAAGAACACACACACACACACACATGATTGAAGCGAGACGAACAGGCAGACAGGCAGGGCACTGCACTGGTCGCTAACGAATCTCGTCAGGCCGTAAGAAAGTAGAAGAAGGTGTGGAAGAGCATGCCGCTAGGCGCCTTTCTATAGTACAGCAGGTACACGGTCAGAAGGCACCAACGGGTGGGGCGGTCCACTTGTCGTGTCCACCCCTGCAAGCAGGAAAACAAGGTCATGCCAAGGCCTGTGCCCCAGAAAGTCCCTCATCCCGCCCTGCCCACACACACACACACACACACACACACATCCGCTTGGCCGCAGGGATGTGGCCGGGGAGGCAGGGAGAAGGGGGGACCTGGATGGCCAGGGCCTTCTGCTGGCGCAGCTCCTCCGTGACCCGCTGCTGTTTGGCGTAGTTGGACCGCTTCACAAACCCCCCGTCGCGCGGGGGGTCGGACCGCGGGGACGCGTCCGAGGGCCGCGGCGCCTCCGTCGTGGGCGTAGGGCGGCGCGTGGCGGCCGCAGGATCGGCCGCGGCCTTGACCGCCGGCTCCGGGGTCAGCCCCGCGGGCTCAGGGGTCTCCTCCTTCTTCGTGCCCTTGCTCTCCTGCGCAGCGGCACCGTGAGTGCGCACCGCCACGCGGGGGGTGGATTGGAAGGGACGTTTGGCACAAGGCCTCCCTGGGGGGGGGGGGGTTGGCACAAGGCCTCGGTATCCGATTGCGTGCCTTTGGCAGCGCCTATTGGCCTCTCGCCACTGCTCATTCTGACCCTCTGTGGGTCCGAATGTGTGTTGGTTGTGTCAACGGAGCCCCCGGATGACTTGTCCTGTTTGACTACTCCGGGGGTCGGCCGTCCCGGAGACAGGGCTGTTGCCGGTGCCATTGACCGGGGGCAGGGATTGGAAGGGGGGGTTGGCACAAGGCCTTGGTGGTTGGCTCCGTTGGCCCGTGGCGGCGCCTATTGGCCTCGCGCCCTTGAACCTTCTGCTATGACAAGCAGGCATCCGCACTACTGATTGGAAGGGGGGGGGGGGTCAACCCCCCCCCCCTCCCTCCAGGGCGCCCAGCCTATGCCCAGCCACTGCCTCCCTCACGCCAAGCGCCAGCTTCAATGGCATTTGTACCATACAAATCCTCATGTTTTGGGAGTACTAATTTTTGCACCGGGTGTTTTGAATTTTCTTTACGGAAAATTTTTGCGACAGCACCCCCAAAAGGGAAACATTATCTTGTTTTTGTGATTTTCTTCCGCGGAATTCAGTTTTGCGGAGCTGTTTTTGGATGACCGAGTCCAAACTTTTGTTTTATTTTTGCCTCTTTTTTTGCGTTTGGGCCTCCTTTTTGGGGGGAGGAGTGTTGTGGTTCATGCAATTTGGTGCCACTGAACAGGACCTGGGGTCCCTTGGACTCTGAGATTGCGGTCCGTCCCGATGCATCCGTGGCCCAGGGGGG
>OZ038403.1:11777508-11914871 GCA_964036045.1 Eutreptiella sp. 'Long Island Sound 2002'
CCTCCTAGATGGTTGCTGATATTTCCTGATAGCCTCTAGATGGTTGCTGATATTTCCTGATAGCCTCTAGATGGTTGCTGATATTCCTTCTGATAGCTCTAGATGGTTGCTGATATTTCCTGATAGCCTCTAGATGGTTGCTGATATTTCCTGATAGTCTCTAGATGGTTGCTGATATTTCCTGATAGCCTCTAGATGGTTGCTGATATTTCCTGATAGTCTCTAGATGGTTGCTGATATTTCCTGATAGCCTCTAGATGGTTGCTGATACTTCCTGATAGTCTCTAGATGGTTGCTGATATTTCCTGATAGCCTCTAGATGGTTGCTGATATTTCCTGATAGTCTCTAGATGGTTGCTGATATTTCCTGATAGCCTCTAGATGGTTGCTGATATTTCCTGATAGCCTCTAGATGGTTGCTGATATTTCCTGATAGCCTCTAGATGGTTGCTGATATTTCCTGATAGTCTCTAGATGGTTGCTGATATTTCCTGATAGCCTCTAGATGGTTGCTGATATTTCCTGATAGCCTCTAGATGGTTGCTGATATTTCCTGATAGCCTCTAGATGGTTGCTGATATTTCCTGATAGCCTCTAGATGGTTGCTGATATTTCCTGATAGCCTCTAGATGGTTGCTGATATTTCCTGATAGCCTCTAGATGGTTGCTGATATTTCCTGATAGCCTCTAGATGGTTGCTGATATTTCCTGATAGCCTCTAGATGGTTGCTGATATTTCCTGATAGTCTCTAGATGGTTGCTGATATTTCCTGATAGCCTCTAGATGGTTGCTGATATTTCCTGATAGCCTCTAGATGGTTGCTGATATTTCCTGATAGCCTCTAGATGGTTGCTGATATTTCCTGATAGTCTCTAGATGGTTGCTGATATTTCCTGATAGCCTCTAGATGGTTGCTGATATTTCCTGATAGCCTCTAGATGGTTGCTGATATTTCCTGATAGCCTCTAGATGGTTGCTGATATTTCCTGATAGCCTCTAGATGGTTGCTGATATTTCCTGATAGTCTCTAGATGGTTGCTGATATTTCCTGATAGCCTCTAGATGGTTGCTGATATTTCCTGATAGTCTCTAGATGGTTGCTGATATTTCCTGATAGCCTCTAGATGGTTGCTGATATTTCCTGATAGTCTCTAGATGGTTGCTGATATTTCCTGATAGCCTCTAGATGGTTGCTGATATTTCCTGATAGTCTCTAGATGGTTGCTGATATTTCCTGATAGTCTCTAGATGGTTGCTGATATTTCCTGATAGCCTCTAGATGGTTGCTGATATTTCCTGATAGTCTCTAGATGGTTGCTGATATTTCCTGATAGCCTCTAGATGGTTGCTGATATTTCCTGATAGTCTCTAGATGGTTGCTGATATTTCCTGATAGCCTCTAGATGGTTGCTGATATTTCCTGATAGTCTCTAGATGGTTGCTGATATTTCCTGATAGCCTCTAGATGGTTGCTGATATTTCCTGATAGTCTCTAGATGGTTGCTGATATTTCCTGATAGTCTCTAGATGGTTGCTGATATTTCCTGATAGTCTCTAGATGGTTGCTGATATTTCCTGATAGCCTCTAGATGGTTGCTGATATTTCCTGATAGCCTCTAGATGGTTGCTGATATTTCCTGATAGCCTCTAGATGGTTGCTGATATTTCCTGATAGCCTCTAGATGGTTGCTGATATTTCCTGATAGCCTCTAGATGGTTGCTGATATTTCCTGATAGCCTCTAGATGGTTGCTGATATTTCCTGATAGCCTCTAGATGGTTGCTGATATTTCCTGATAGCCTCTAGATGGTTGCTGATATTTCCTGATAGCCTCTAGATGGTTGCTGATATTTCCTGATAGCCTCTAGATGGTTGCTGATATTTCCTGATAGCCTCTAGATGGTTGCTGATATTTCCTGATAGTCTCTAGATGGTTGCTGATATTTCCTGATAGCCTCTAGATGGTTGCTGATATTTCCTGATAGCCTCTAGATGGTTGCTGATATTTCCTGATAGTCTCTAGATGGTTGCTGATATTTCCTGATAGCCTCTAGATGGTTGCTGATATTTCCTGATAGCCTCTAGATGGTTGCTGATATTTCCTGATAGTCTCTAGATGGTTGCTGATATTTCCTGATAGTCTCTAGATGGTTGCTGATATTTCCTGATAGCCTCTAGAGTGGTTGCTGATATTTCCTGATAGCCTCTAGATGGTTGCTGATATTTCCTGATAGCCTCTAGATGGTTGCTGATATTTCCTGATAGTCTCTAGATGGTTGCTGATATTTCCTGATAGTCTCTAGATGGTTGCTGATATTTCCTGATAGCCTCTAGATGGTTGCTGATATTCCCTGATTAGCCTCTAGATGGTTGCTGATATTTCCTGATAGCCTCTAGATGGTTGCTGATATTTCCTGATAGCCTCTAGATGGTTGCTGATATTTCCTGATAGTCTCTAGATGGTTGCTGATATTTCCTGATAGCCTCTAGATGGTTGCTGATATTTCCTGATAGCCTCTAGATGGTTGCTGATATTTCCTGATAGCCTCTAGATGGTTGCTGATATTTCCTGATAGCCTCTAGATGGTTGCTGATATTTCCTGATAGCCTCTAGATGGTTGCTGATATTTCCTGATAGCCTCTAGATGGTTGCTGATATTTCCTGATAGCCTCTAGATGGTTGCTGATATTTCCTGATAGTCTCTAGATGGTTGCTGATATTTCCTGATAGCCTCTAGATGGTTGCTGATATTTCCTGATAGCCTCTAGATGGTTGCTGATACTTCCTGATAGTCTCTAGATGGTTGCTGATATTTCCTGATAGCCTCTAGATGGTTGCTGATATTTCCTGATAGTCTCTAGATGGTTGCTGATATTTCCTGATAGCCTCTAGATGGTTGCTGATATTTCCTGATAGCCTCTAGATGGTTGCTGATATTTCCTGATAGTCTCTAGATGGTTGCTGATATTTCCTAATAGCCTCTAGACGGTTGCTGATATTTCCTGATAGTCTCTAGATGGTTGCTGATATTTCCTGATAGCCTCTAGATGGTTGCTGATATTTCCTGATAGTCTCTAGATGGTTGCTGATATTTCCTGATAGCCTCTAGATGGTTGCTGATATTTCCTGATAGTCTCTAGATGGTTGCTGATATTTCCTGATAGCCTCTAGATGGTTGCTGATATTTCCTGATAGTCTCTGGATGGTTGCTGATATTTCCTGATAGTCTCTAGATGGTTGCTGATATTTCCTGATAGCCTCTAGATGGTTGCTGATATTTCCTGATAGCCTCTAGATGGTTGCTGATATTTCCTGATAGTCTCTAGATGGTTGCTGATATTTCCTGATAACCTCTAGATGGTTGCTGATATTTCCTGATAGTCTCTAGATGGTTGCTGATATTTCCTGATAGCCTCTAGATGGTTGCTGATATTTCCTGATAGTCTCTAGATGTTTGCTGATATTTCCTGATAGCCTCTAGATGGTTGCTGATATTTCCTGATAGCCTCTAGATGGTTGCTGATATTTCCTGATAGCCTCTAGATGGTTGCTGATATTTCCTGATAGTCTCTAGATGGTTGCTGATATTTCCTGATAGCCTCTAGATGGTTGTTGATATTTCCTGATAGTCTCTAGATGGTTGCTGATATTTCCTGATAGTCTCTAGATGGTTGCTGATGTTTCCTGATAGTCTCTAGATGGTTGCTGATATTTCCTGATAGCCTCTAGATGGTTGCTGATATTTCCTGATAGCCTCTAGATGGTTGCTGATATTTCCTGATAGTCTCTAGATGGTTGCTGATATTTCCTGATAGCCTCTAGATGGTTGTTGATATTTCCTGATAGTCTCTAGATGGTTGCTGATATTTCCTGATAGTCTCTAGATGGTTGCTGATATTTCCTGATAGCCTCTAGATGGTTGCTGATATTTCCTGATAGTCTCTAGATGGTTGCTGATATTTCCTGATAGTCTCTAGATGGTTGCTGATATTTCCTGATAGTCTCTAGATGGTTGCTGATATTCCCTGATAGCCTCTAGATGGTTGCTGATATTCCCTGATAGCCTCTAGATGGTTGCTGATATTCCCTGATAGTCTCTAGATGGTTGCTGATATTTCCTGATAGCCTCTAGATGGTTGCTGATATTTCCTGATAGCCTCTAGATGGTTGCTGATATTTCCTGATAGTCTCTAGATGGTTGCTGATATTTCCTGATAGCCTCTAGATGGTTGCTGATATTTCCTGATAGCCTCTAGATGGTTGCTGATATTTCCTGATAGCCTCTAGATGGTTGCTGATATTTCCTGATAGTCTCTAGATGGTTGCTGATATTTCCTGATAGTCTCTAGATGGTTGCTGATATTTCCTGATAGTCTCTGGATGGTTGCTGATAGTTCCTGATAGTCTCTAGATGGTTGCTAATATTTCCTGATAGTCTCTAGATGGTTGCTGATATTTCTTGATAGTCTCTAGATGGTTGCTGATATTTCCTGATAGCCTCTAGATGGTTGCTGATATTTCCTGATAGTCTCTAGATGGTTGCTGATATTTCCTGATAGTCTCTAGATGGTTGCTGATATTTCCTGATAGCCGCTAGATGGTTGCTGATATTCCCTGATAGCCTCTAGATGGTTGCTGATATTTCCTGATAGCCTCTAGATGGTTGCTGATATTTCCTGATAGCCTCTAGATGGTTGCTGATATTTCCTGATAGCCTCTAGATGGTTGCTGATATTTCCTGATAGTCTCTAGATGGTTGCTGATATTTCCTGATAGTCTCTAGATGGTTGCTTATATTTCCTGATAGTCTCTAGATGGTTGCTGATATTTCCTGATAGCCTCTAGATGGTTGCTGATATTTCCTGATAGTCTCTAGATGGTTGCTGATATTTCCTGATAGCCTCTAGATGGTTGCTGATATTTCCTGATAGCCTCTAGATGGTTGCTGATATTTCCTGATAGCCTCTAGATGGTTGCTGATATTTCCTCATAGTCTCTAGATGGTTGCTGATATTTCCTGATAGCCTCTAGATGGTTGCTGATATTTCCTGATAGTCTCTAGATGGTTGCTGATATTTCCTGATAGCCTCTAGATGGTTGCTGATATTTCCTGATAGTCTCTAGATGGTTGCTGATATTTCCTGATAGTCTCTAGATGGTTGCTGATATTTCCTGATAGCCTCTAGATGGTTGCTGATATTTCCTGATAGCCTCTAGATGGTTGCTGATATTTCCTGATAGCCTCTAGATGGTTGGTGATATTTCCTGATAGCCTCTAGATGGTTGCTGATATTTCCTGATAGCCTCTAGATGGTTGCTGATATTTCCTGATAGTCTCTAGATGGTTGCTGATATTTCCTGATAGCCTCTAGATGGTTGCTGATATTTCCTGATAGTTTCTAGATGGTTGCTGATATTTCCTGATAGTCTCTAGATGGTTGCTGATATTTCCTGATAGTCTCTAGATGGTTGCTGATATTTCCAGATAGCCTCTAGATGGTTGCTGATATTTCCTGATAGTCTCTAGATGGTTGCTGATGTTTCCTGATAGCCTCTAGATGGTTGCTGATATTTCCTGATAGCCTCTAGATGGTTGCTGATATTTCCTGATAGCCTCTAGATAGTTGCTGATATTTCCTGATAGTCTCTAGATGGTTGCTGATATTTCCTGATAGCCTCTAGATGGTTGCTGATATTTCCTGATAGCCTCTAGATGGTTGCTGATATTTCCTGATAGTCTCTAGATGGTTGCTGATATTTCCTGATAGCCTCTAGATGGTTGCTGATATTTCCTGATAGTCTCTAGATGGTTGCTGATATTTCCTGATAGTCTCTAGATGGTTGCTGATATTTCCTGATAGCCTCTAGATGGTTGCTGATATTTCCTGATAGTCTCTAGATGGTTGCTGATATTCCCTGATAGCCTCTAGATGGTTGCTGACATTCCCTGATAGCCTCTAGATGGTTGCTGATATTCCCTGATAGTCTCTAGATGGTTGCTGATATTTCCTGATAGCCTCCAGATGGTTGCTGATATTTCTTGATAGTCTCTAGATGGTTGCTGATATTTCCTGATAGTCTCTAGATGGTTGTTGATATTTCCTGATAGCCTCTAGATGGTTGCTGATATTTCCTGATAGCCTCTAGATGGTTGCTGATATTTCCTGATAGCCTCTAGATGGTTGCTGATATTTCCTGATAGCCTCTAGATGGTTGCTGATATTTCCTGATAGCCTCTAGATGGTTGCTGATATTTCCTGATAGCCTCTAGATGGTTGCTGATATTTCGTGATAGTCTCTAGATGGTTGCTGATATTTCCTGATAGTCTCTAGATGGTTGCTGATATTTCCTGATAGCCTCTAGATGGTTGCTGATATTTCCTGATAGCCTCTAGATGGTTGCTGATATTTCGTGATAGCCTCTAGATGGTTGCTGATATTTCCTGATACCCTCTAGATGGTTGCCGATATTTCCTGATAGTCTCTAGATGGTTGCTGATATTTCCTGATAGTCTCTAGATGGTTGCTGATATTTCCTGATAGTCTCTAGATGGTTGCTGATATTTCCTGATAGCCTCTAGATGGTTGCTGATATTTCCTGATAGTCTCTAGATGGTTGCTGATATTTCCTGATAGCCTCTAGATGGTTGCTGATATTTCCTGATAGCCTCTAGATGGTTGCTGATATTTCCTGATAGCCTCTAGATGGTTGCTGATATTTCCTGATAGTCTCTAGATGGTTGCTAATATTTCCTGATAGCCTCTAGATGGTTGCTGATATTTCCTGATAGTCTCTAGATGGTTGCTGATATTTCCTGATAGCCTCTAGATGGTTGCTGATATTTCCTGATAGTCTCTAGATGGTTGCTGATATTTCCTGATAGTCTCTAGATGGTTGCTGATATTTCCTGATAGCCTCTAGATGGTTGCTGATATTTCCTGATAGCCTCTAGATGGTTGCTGATATTTCCTGATAGCCTCTAGATGGTTGCTGATATTTCCTGATAGCCTCTAGATGGTTGCTGATATTTCCTGATAGCCTCTAGATGGTTGTTGATATTTCCTGATAGCCTCTAGATGGTTGCTGATATTTCCTGATAGCCTCTAGATGGTTGCTGATATTTCCTGATAGCCTCTAGATGGTTGCTGATATTTCCTGATAGTCTCTAGATGGTTGCTGATATTTCCTGATAGTCTCTAGATGGTTGCTGATATTTCCTGATAGTCTCTAGATGGTTGCTGATATTTCCTGATAGTCTCTAGATGGTTGCTGATATTTCCTGATAGCCTCTAGATGGTTGCTGATACTTCCAGATAGCCTCTAGATGGTTGCTGATATTTCCTGATAGTCTCTAGATGGTTGCTGATATTTCCTGATAGTCTCTAGATGGTTGCTGATATTTCCTGATAGCCTCTAGATGGTTGCTGATATTTCCTGATAGCCTCTAGATGGTTGCTGATATTTCCTGATAGCCTCTAGATGGTTGCTGATATTTCCTGATAGCCTCTAGATGGTTGCTGATATTTCCTGATAGCCTCTAGATGGTTGCTGATATTTCCTGATAGCCTCTAGATGGTTGCTGATATTTCCTGATAGTCTCTAGATGGTTGCTGATATTTCCTGATAGTCTCTAGATGGTTGCTGATATTTCCTGATAGCCTCTAGATGGTTGCTGATATTTCCTGATAGCCTCTAGATGGTTGCTGATATTTCCTGATAGCCTCTAGATGGTTGCTGATATTTCCTGATAGTCTCTAGATGGTTGCTGATATTTCCTGATAGTCTCTAGATGGTTGCTGATATTTCCTGATAGTCTCTGGATGGTTGCTGATATTTCCTGATAGCCTCTAGATGGTTGCTGATATTTCCTGATAGTCTCTAGATGGTTGCTGATATTTCCTGATAGCCTCTAGATGGTTGCTGATATTTCCTGATAGCCTCTAGATGGTTGCTGATATTTCCTGATAGCCTCTAGATGGTTGCTGATATTTCCTGATAGTCTCTAGATGGTTGCTGATATTTCCTGATAGCCTCTAGATGGTTGCTGATATTTCCTGATAGTCTCTAGATGGTTGCTGATATTTCCTGATAGCCTCTAGATGGTTGCTGATATTTCCTGATAGTCTCTAGATGGTTGCTGATATTTCCTGATAGTCTCTAGATGGTTGCTGATATTCCCTGATAGCCTCTAGATGGTTGCTGATATTTCCTGATAGCCTCTAGATGGTTGCTGATATTTCCTGATAGCCTCTAGATGGTTGCTGATATTTCCTGATAGCCTCTAGATGGTTGCTGATATTTCCTGATAGCCTCTAGATGGTTGCTGATATTTCCTGATAGCCTCTAGATGGTTGCTGATATTTCCTGATAGCCTCTAGATGGTTGCTGATATTTCCTGATAGCCTCTAGATGGTTGCTGATATTTCCTGATAGCCTCTAGATGGTTGCTGATATTTCCTGATAGTCTCTAGATGGTTGCTGATATTTCCTGATAGCCTCTAGATGGTTGCTGATATTTCCTGATAGCCTCTAGATGGTTGCTGATATTTCCTGATAGTCTCTAGATGGTTGCTGATATTTCCTGATAGTCTCTGGATGGTTGCTGATATTTCCTGATAGCCTCTAGATGGTTGCTGATATTTCCTGATAGCCTCTAGATGGTTGCTGATATTTCCTGATAGCCTCTAGATGGTTGCTGATATTTCCTGATAGCCTCTAGATGGTTGCTGATATTTCCTGATAGCCTCTAGATGGTTGCTGATATTTCCTGATACCCTCTAGATGGTTGCTGATATTTCCTGATAGCCTCTGGATGGTTGCTGATATTTCCTGATAGCCTCTAGATGGTTGCTGATATTTCCTGATAGCCTCTAGATGGTTGCTGATATTTCCTGATAGCCTCTAGATGGTTGCTGATATTTCCTGATAGCCTCTAGATGGTTGCTGATATTTCCTGATAGCCTCTAGATGGTTGCTGATATTTCCTGATAGCCTCTAGATGGTTGCTGATATTTCCTGATAGTCTCTAGATGGTTGCTGATATTTCCTGATAGCCTCTAGATGGTTGCTGATATTTCCTGATAGCCTCTAGATGGTTGCTGATATTTCCTGATAGTCTCTAGATGGTTGCTGATATTTCCTGATAGTCTCTAGATGGTTGCTGATATTTCCTGATAGCCTCTAGATGGTTGCTGATATTTCCTGATAGCCTCTAGATGGTTGCTGATATTTCCTGATAGCCTCTAGATGGTTGCTGATATTTCCTGATAGCCTCTAGATGGTTGCTGATATTTCCTGATAGCCTCTAGATGGTTGCTGATATTTCCTGATAGCCTCTAGATGGTTGCTGATATTTCCTGATAGTCTCTAGATGGTTGCTGATATTCCCTGATAGCCTCTAGATGGTTGCTGATATTTCCTGATAGCCTCTAGATGGTTGCTGATATTTCCTGATAGCCTCTAGATGGTTGCTGATATTTCCTGATAGCCTCTAGATGGTTGCTGATATTTCCTGATAGCCTCTAGATGGTTGCTGATATTCCCTGATAGCCTCTGGATGGTTGCTGATATTTCCTGATAGCCTCTAGATGGTTGCTGATATTTCCTGATAGCCTCTAGATGGTTGCTGATATTTCCTGATAGTCTCTAGATGGTTGCTGATATTCCCTGATAGCCTCTAGATGGTTGCTGATATTTCCTGATAGCCTCTAGATGGTTGCTGATATTTCCTGATAGCCTCTAGATGGTTGCTGATATTTCCTGATAGCCTCTAGATGGTTGCTGATATTTCCTGATAGTCTCTAGATGGTTGCTGATATTCCCTGATAGCCTCTGGATGGTTGCTGATATTTCCTGATAGCCTCTAGATGGTTGCTGATATTTCCTGATAGCCTCTAGATGGTTGCTGATATTTCCTGATAGCCTCTAGATGGTTGCTGATATTTCCTGATAGCCTCTAGATGGTTGCTGATATTTCCTGATAGCCTCTAGATGGTTGCTGATATTTCCTGATAGCCTCTAGATGGTTGCTGATATTTCCTGATAGCCTCTAGATGGTTGCTGATATTTCCTGATAGTCTCTAGATGGTTGCTGATATTTCCGGATAGCCTCTAGATGGTTGCTGATATTTCCTGATAGCCTCTAGATGGTTGCTGATATTTCCTGATAGCCTCTAGATGGTTGCTGATATTTCCTGATAGTCTCTAGATGGTTGCTGATATTTCCGGATAGCCTCTAGATGGTTGCTGATATTTCCGGATAGCCTCTAGATGGTTGCTGATATTTCCTGATAGCCTCTAGATGGTTGCTGATATTTCCTGATAGCCTCTAGATGGTTGCTGATATTTCCTGATAGCCTCTAGATGGTTGCTGATATTTCCTGATAGCCTCTAGATGGTTGCTGATATTTCCTGATGGCCTCTAGATGGTTGCATTCACACTACATGCAGCGCGCAGAAAACCCACCCCTCCTGCAGCCCATGCGTGGCGCACACATTTTGACACATCGCATCCTTAAAATTGAAGGAAATATTTGGTACGGGGTATGGGGGCGTTTTCGCACAGCGCGGGCACAGCGCGGGCACAGTGCCAATTATTACGGTGATTATCCAGGTAATAACCCTGAAAACCACCCCACCTGCGGAATCATGCACAATCAATTCAAAACTCAAAAATTCAAACATCTGATGCTTGCCATGGGTCCCAGGGACCTAAATTCTGCCCCCTATAGCCCCGTCCACTGCAGCAGCCATTCAATGACGTCCTTTCAATCTTCTGAACTTACCGAACTCCCGGTTGCGGAGAACAGCCAACTTTTCGCACAGCGCACGGTACGCCCCCTAGGGCTTCCAAATTGGTCCACATCGAATTTGTCCCTTTCTAAAATTTTCCCCCGGTGGTATGGGAATTGATGCCCAACCGACAAAGGTTGGCCAGCAACAGCAGTTGCCGAGGAGCTGATGCTCAGGTTTCAGCGGATCTTTTGGGGTGCACTCTATCGACAGGACTGCGACCTGGGCCTTCCACGCGGCCTGCAGCTCCGCCACGATCGCGTCGTTGCCCAGGTTCGCGTTCAGCCAGAACACCGCTGCCAGCAGGCCCACGAACACGCAGAACAGGAGCATCGTCAGGACGGCCGCCAGGGCCAGCGCCGGGCGGCTCCGCTTCCACGCCCCCATGAACCCGATGAAGGCGAACACGTACATGAAGGAGGCGACCAGGAACGAGCCGAGGGCGAGGCCCTTGCCGTAGACCGACAGGTTCGAGTACGACACGGCGCCGATGGCGATGACGGCGATGGCGCCGGCCATGACGGCGAACTCCAGCAGGAGCAGCGCGACGCGCCCGACGCGGATGGCCAGCGGGAAGGGGATGACGCTGTGGGGCTTGGCGCGCCAGCGCCAGGTCAGGACCAGGGCGATGACGACGCAGCCCAGCACCGCCCCCCCCGCCAGGGGCACGACGTACAGGAAGTACCGGCTCTCGACCTGGGCGACCGCGGAAGGAAGGAAGGAAAGCATGTTCGGGGGCATAGGCCTTGGGGTTGGGGGGAATGTTTGCCCGGCGCGCGCCCGGCGCATGTCTGGCGCGCTACCTTTGCATTAAGTATCTTATCTCTAGCCCCAAGTTTATCCGCACCTCAGGAAGTCCCCCAAGTAGACCGCACTAGACCGCAAACCTTCCCTGCAAGGCACCTTGTACAAGCCGAAATATGAGAACACAGAACACAACAACACAAAATGTCACTCCCACCACTTCCAACCACCACCCTTGGCACCGTCATACACTGGGTGCAAAGGATGGGCCGGGTTCTTAGACACAGCGAAAAGGTACTCCGGATTGTTTGGTGGGGGGGGGGGGGGGGCAAAAACAGGCACGGGTCGGGAATGGTCAAGAAAATGATGCCCGACGCGCTAATACTCCCCCTAGGGGCGCTCACCTCCCGCCTGTGCTCCCCTGATGGGTCGCGTGGCAGGGCGCGTCCTGTGCCGAGAGAGCTGGGGGCTCTGACGCTGCACCCCTTCGGATTTGTTCAGAGGTAGCGTGGCCGTGGCCAGTCAGCCTGTGTAGCGCCCCGTGGGAGGGTCGCATGCGGCACCCCATCACGCGGCGTTGCAAAGGAGAAGGCTGCTGCAGGGGGAAGGGGAAGCACAGTCCGTCCACCCGTGCCGGTGCTGGCACTGCCTGACAGTGCCTGAGGTATCCGCAGGGTGTCTGTGGTGTGGGAAACTGCTCTTGGGAGGGATCCAGCAGGGACTCTCTGGAAGTGGGGGGAGGTGAGCCCCCCCCCCCCCCAGGGCGCCCAGCCGATGCCCAGCCACTGTCCCCCTGACGCCAAGTGCCAGCCTCAATGGCATTTGTAACCGACAGTAACCGCCCCCAACCGCTTTGGCAACCTCCTCCAACCGCCTGTCCAACCGCCTCCGCTGCGGCCTCTGAGGTCCCTTCCCTTCTGATGCATCCCTGGGATCCAGGCATTGAAGGATGTCCTGTAGTGGAACGAGAGGCACTGCATCGTCAGGGTGTCCCGCCATGGAGGGGCTCAGGGGCTCCTGAACCAGCCGGTCCCTGCTCAGCTGACTGGCATCACCTGCAATACCCCTGCCCCCGACGCGGGTCAACGTTACCACCCGTTCCCCGCATGACTGACTGTCAGGACATCCCCCTCTGCATGAGTCAGTGGAGAGGCGAGCTGGTTAGATGTTGAGACCTCAGACTTGCCAACAGCGTCTGCCAGGTCACACGTGATCAGAAGGGGGCTGGATCTTACTGGGTCAGAAAGGGGGATGCGACTGGTTCCTACCGAGTGGTGGTGCGACAGCGGCGGGTATTACCGAGTGGCACATGGGACAGCGCTGATTCCTAACGAAACTCTGTTCCCCTGCCGGACACTAGTGGCACGTCTGGACCTGGGCGAACGCGGACTCCAGGTCCCCCAGGACCTCAGAGAAGGACACACTCGGGAACCCGTCGTTGCAGATCTTGCCGAGGTCGCACCGGCCACAGTAGTACGCGGCCATGGCCACGCCGTGGTTGTTGCGGACGGTGGCCGGGCACTCGTTGAGGCCCCGCGCGGCGCGGTCCGCCTCGAACTGCGACGGGGTCAGCGCCCCCAGCGTCGCGAGGTCGCAGTGGCCCCACTGGGCGTCGCCCGCGCTCACGACCTTGACGCGGAACCGCAGCACCTGCAACCAAATCGGCGAAGAAATCCCCACAAATCGGCGGAACAGACCGGCGGACACATGTTTCACCGAAGATGCTGACAAGACGCTTGAGAAGTGTACTCCCCCCTGCGCCTCCCCTTTCACCGCGGCTGACCGTCACACGGGCGGGTCCGGTGCCCGAACGCAGTGCGCCCTCGTGACCCGCCCTCGCTGGCCCACTTGCCGGCCGCTCTCCTTCACATGCACTCCCCTGCCCATCTCAGCAGGGGTCCCAAAATCCCAGACACCCAACGAGTCGGCACCAAAAAAATTGCTCCAGAGGGTGTGTGGGGGGGTGTGGGGACCAGGAGGCCCATTTCCCCAACCCCCCGCCCCTCCTCGTCCGCCGTGCCGGGGAGGGGGGATTCGGCGCGGGGGCTGCAGTACCTGCCGTGCCGGGGGGGGGGGGGGGGTCGCGCTGATCATTTGGACTACACATGTGGGGGGGGGATTTTTTGGTGAAAAAAACTTTTCCGGGCCAAAATTTGTGTTCCGGCGCCTTTGGCGGCAACATGCGTCCTCACACAAAACAAAGGGTCCGGCACGGAAGACCGTTTCTCCACCCGCCCCCCCCTCCTTCGGCGGGCGTCCGTGCCCCCGTACGGAGACGTGTGGTGTGCAGGTGACAGGGAACCGGCACACGTCAGCACAATAAAAGCCTCGTCACTGGTACCTCTATGCGCCCTCTATGCGCCCTCTACGCGCCCTCCATCGGCGCCTTTCGGCTCCGCAGTGACAACCGAATCAGTTGCGCACCTGCAGAGAACATAGTGTCACGTTGACACCGTGTCTCGTCTCCCTGGCACTGCAGGTACTATGACCAAGAACCCTCAACGCTGCAAAGTCCACACCCCCCCCCCCGGCCCCCTGGAGGAACTTTCAAGTCCCCTCGGCAAAGAGAATGCCTTGCCCGCAGTGCGCCCGCAGTGCGCCCGCAGTGCAAAGTTCTGTGTGTCGGCAAATACTCATGTCCCTTACCCCATTCCCCTCACTTTGTTGCCCACTATACCGATAGTATGCCTGTGTGCGTTTTCTGTAGGGATGTCAGACATCTCAGAAGCAGATTGTTCTGTTGTGTTGCTGCATCCGCATGTGTTGCTTGATGTTTCCTCCCTCCAGCTCCTCCGGGTGGTCTTTGATACATGTGCCCGCTTTGCGCCCGCGGTGCAAAGTCTGTCCCAGAAATCCCAGAAACGCAACAAATCCGCAGATTGTATCGGCGAAGTCGGCCGACTTCGGCCGCCGATTCGGGGGCGTGCCCGCACCTGGTCCATCCGGGCCACCGCCCTCCCGGCCTCCGTCGACGCGCCCCACGCCGTCTTGACCACGAACTGGCTCGCGTCGGTCACGCGCAGCTCGAACGCGTGCTCCCCCACGCCCAGCGTCTGCCCGTCGAACTCGATGATCGGGGCGGGGCTGGCGAGGGAGCCCGTCGGCCCCGCGGCCCCGCTCGGCCACGTCCACGTCGTGTTGATGGCCCCCCGGTCGATCCGCAGCGGCAGCCGCCCGTCGCGGGCCCGCGGGTGGGCGGCCGGGAACCCGGCGTCCGCGGCGAACGCGTGCGCGTCGAGGCTGAGGTCGCGCAGCAGCAGTTTCCCGCCGGTGAAGTAGTCGCGGCTGAGCGCCACGTGCCATTTGTCCGCGTTCGCCACGACCACGAGGGTCTCGTCCGGGCGGGGGCAGCGCGCGCCCGACAGCTCCGCCGTCTGCCGGAAGATCGCCAGCACCTGAGCCTCGGCGCAGGACGCGCACATCTCCGCGACGAATGGGCTGCCCATGAGGCACCGGGACCCCGTGGGCTTGTAGTAGTTCTTGAAGCGGCACCCGGTGGCGCTGGGGGCCTCCAGCTCCCCGCTCTGGATCCAGTGCTGCCAGGGGACGGCGCCGGAGGTGGCCCAGTAGCAGTTCGGCATCGCGACCTGCGACGAGCGACGCGGACCGCAGCGGCGGTTACCGGCGGTTGGAGAGCGGTTGCGGTGGCCGTGCGGGCGGTTGCAAAGCGGTTGCGAGGCGATGGGGGGCGGGCAGAAGCGGTTGGGGGACCTGACAGTCACCCCAGAAAGGGCGGGGGGGTGGCACCCCCGCCTGCAAGTGCACGCCTGCGGTAAACCCCCACGAGCGAAGGGTTGTGGAGGGTGTTGTGCCTCCACGTGCCTCTGGGGGAGTTTGCGCACCGCGTCAGGTATTGGAACAATTTTTCTAGGATGGTCTACCGGGGGAGGAGTTCTGGATGGTTCCTGGTGGGCTCTGGTGCATTGCTGTTTTCTCCTGGTGGGCTATGGATGGTTGCTGTCATTCCCGGGTGGGCTATGGATGGTTGCTGTCATTCCCGGGTGGGCTATGGGTGGTTACTCTTATTTCCCAGCCGTCTTGGGGTTTCCCAGCGCACAGCGCGGCGACGACACAAAGCGGCTACATAACCCTCGCCGTCTTGAGGGATCGCATGTGGGCGAAATGGCGACAGAACCCTTGCCGTCTTGGCCCCCCCCACACCCAGCACGGTGACGCAATCAAAGTGGCCGCATCATCCTTGCGTTCCCAGAAGGCCGAAAGTGCCTATGCCGGGGGCATGCAGTCAATGTGGACCGACCATTGCTCTCTCATTCCCCACAATATGGCTTGTGCAGTTGCTTTTTTTTTTTGGTTTCGGCCACGGCGAACTGGCGAAGCCCAATCATCAGAAGGCGCCCAAGAAATCTCTCGGAATCAATGATCCAGCTGTCCAAGGTCACGATTGTCCCCCAAGGCGAGGCGGTAGCGAACCTAAGACGTCGTGAGGATGAGCTGAATCTGACACCAGGAAATGCAGTGGGAACTGGGAATTGCCACGCCCGAAGGCATCGCAGCGGGCCAATGCGGCAAAGCAGAAAAAAAAACTGAAGGCTGAGTCCAAACAGCGGTGTGCAGTACGATGCGCAGTACCGAGCACAACGGCCTCACGAACACCCGCCGACCTGCCGGCTCTCATCGGTGTGCGACGCGTACTCGTCCGACACGCCCCCCTGCGCGTGGGCGACCTCGTGGACGAGCACGTTCAGGAACTTGGAGGGCGTGTCGGCGGGGTACGAGTCATCCGCGAACGTGAACCCGTTCTGGCAGATCAGGGCCTCCTCCGACTTCGTGAGCTTGTCGCAGCTGCCCCAGTTCCCAGTGTACAGCGCCGTCAGGCCGCCGCTGAGCACCGCCACGCCGCCGTAGATGCCGTCGTTGACGAGGGCGACGGCGGTGGTGGTGGCGGGGTCCGCGCCCGTGACGGAGGCGAGGGCGAGCATCTTGCCCCAGTCGCAGGTCAGCAGGCGCACGGACTCGATGCCGTACTTGCAGCCCAGGTTGTTGTCCTTGAGCACCTCCTGCGCCCAAACATGCATTGGTGCAGTCCTCATTCAAGCTGCATCGCTTCACGTGTCCGAAGAGGTATGCTATGGGACAGACTTTGCACCGCGGGCGCAAAGCGGGCACATGTATCACAGACCACCCGGAGGAGATGGGGGGAGGAAACATCAAGCAACACATGCGGATGCAGCAACACCACAGAACAATCTGCTTCTGAGATGTCTGAAATCCCTACAGAAAACGCATACAGGCATACTAGCGGTGTAGTGGGTAACAAAGGGAGGGGAATGGGGTAAGGGAAATGAGTATTTGCCGACATGCAGAACTTTGCACTGCGGGCGCACTGCGGGCAAGGCATTCTCCATGAACAATCACGATGAACCGCAAACCATTCATCCGTCACTAATTTCTGCAATCATGTCTACAATTAAACTTCGATAAATGGCTGGTCTTGAAATCGAAGACTCGGGGCGGCAGATCGCTCTGCCTGCGTGTTGCATCCTGTCTGTCCTATCATCCAGCGCCACCGTGTTCAAGCACGCCTTCGGCTCTCGGTGGCTGTGGTCGTCCTATTCGGTGTAAGTTGTGTGACGTCGGCGTTGATGAGTTCAAAATGTACTGCGACAAACAGATGGCTACGGAATCAGGTGGGGGATAACATGTGCGGAACGCTTGAAAAAGCAAAAGTAAAACGTCTCAGCAGCGAGACCCCACCCCCACAGAGGGGTTGGCAGTAGCCAGAAGGTGGTCGCTTTGGGGTTCAGGCGATTTGAGACGCCTCTTTTTTTTCGCGGGGGATCGACACATCGGTACTGGCGGAGGAGTCAGACCAATGCCCTGCCGCAACCGTGTCAGAATCAGAATCAAACAGGAGGGGCGACTGGCTGGTTGCTGAACCTCATGGCCTGTCAGAGTCCGCAGGAAAATACCTGCCACAAGGGGAGTGAGGCAGCTGCAACCCTTACCAAATCAACGACTATGTGGCTGGGCTTTCCCCAATGCGGAGCACCCCTGGGGTCTGCACTTGTGCCAAGCCTCTCGAGGACCCGACTGGGAGGGGGGTAGGCTGGTGTGACTGGGACGTGGCCTGGGGCAAACTTGTCAAAGGGCGTGGGGGCCGCAAGGGTATCATCTGCCGAGGTAGGCCTCAAGTCGGAGTCCAAAATGATGAGACAAACAGGCCATAGGGGTGCGGGTTGATCCGCAGTTCTTTGATGCATTCGAATGGGGGGGGTTATCCCCCCCCCCCCTCCAGGGCGCCCAGCCTTTGCCCCACCACTGTCTCCCTGACGCCAAATGCAGGTCTCAATGGCATTTGTAACCGACAGTAACCGCCCCCAACCGCTTCGGCAACCCCCTCCAACCGCCTGCCTAACCGCCTCCGCTGCGGCCTCCGAGGCCCCTTCCATTGCAATGCATCCCCACCTGCGAGGTCCCGGGGTGGCCCCCGTTGCCGTACGCGTCCTTCGGGAACGACGCCCCGGAGTCGGCCGAGGGCTGGAACACGGAGTACACGTTCACCAGCGGCATGTAGCGGTCCCACGGCGACGGCAGCACCGGGACCGGCATCATCCCCAGCGGGACCGAGCCCTGGAGGAACTTGACGGCGTGCGCCACGACCGCGTCGAACTTGGCCCGCTCGCCGGCCCGGAACCCGGCCGCCAGGAGCACGACGTTGACGTGCTTGGCCGG
Source organism: Eutreptiella sp. 'Long Island Sound 2002' (assembly GCA_964036045.1). Taxonomy (NCBI): domain Eukaryota; phylum Euglenozoa; class Euglenophyceae; order Eutreptiales; family Eutreptiaceae; genus Eutreptiella; species Eutreptiella sp. 'Long Island Sound 2002'. Next base: position 11,795,740 of record OZ038403.1, read on the forward strand.
GTCCCCCACGAACGAGACGTTGCCCGCGACCGCGCCCGCGGTGCCCAGCGCCGCGAACTTGGCCGGGGCGGCCCGCGCGTGCACCGTGCGGGTCGCGCGCGCGCCCGCCCCCGCGCGCGCGCCGGGGGGCGGGTGCTGCTCGACGGTGACGTGGGAGGCGTCCGCCGGCACCGTGACGGCGAACACGCCCGTGTCCTGCCGCCGGGCCGCGCCGCGCAGCCCGCGGCCCCCCAGGCCCTCAGAGATGATCAGGCGGGGGTTGGGGCGGGTCAGGCGGTGGGCGGTGCGGCCCTGCGAGTGGTAGTACACGGACACGGAGCCCTGTTCGTGGTCGTGGGCGCCCCGGTGCAGCCGGCCCAACTCACGGTAGTCCACCGCATGCGGGTGGTCCAGAAGCCGTTGGCTGACGATCTCGGACCCGGCGTCACGGACTTCGATGAGGAGCCATCGGCCGTGGCGCGTGGCCGCCGCCGGGGCCATGCAGCCCAGCAGGAGGAGCACGAAGGTGCCGAGCCGGCTCCCGGGATCCATCTGCCGCGAACGAAAGCGCGCGCGCTCCCTCGTTCGTGGTCCTACTTACGACCGTCGGTGCTGTGCCGCTGTTTTGGTCTGGGGTGGCCCAAACCCCCTGGTCTCACTTTGGGCGTGCCCAACACATCCGACCGGAGGGAGTAGGTGCAGCCTGGCCTATGGTTTGCTACACAATCGTGAACCCTGCGGCTTGAGCGGAGCACGAAAAACGGACTGACCCAGTTCAAAGCACCATCATCACACGAGCACTTGCCCATCACAAGGGAAGGCGGGCTTTCACTTGTGTGGGGGGGGGGGGGGGGGCTGGATAGAGACCCCTGGCTAGACCCCCCTCCCCCCAAAAGGGCAGGACCCCCCAAATCCTACCGAGACTGACTCCCGGGCCCCGGAGGTGGCCTGGACCCAAAATTCGGCAAAAAATGAAAATGGGATTTTTGGAATCAGCGTGTCTAGGGGCTTCAGAAAAGTCATCACTTGCCGTGTATTTGGTGGTGGTGGGGGGGGGGAGAATTGACCATTTTTAATGCTCAAAAAAGTTTTCGGTGCCTTCGGCACCAGAGTTCATAATAACCAATTAATGGTGCCTGTCAATTGAGCCCTTTTCCCAGAGCCCCCCCCCCCCCCAGATTTGGGGGGCTCTATTGACCCTCCCCCCCCGCCCCCGCAAGTGAAAGCCGGACTTCCCCAATGCACCGGGCAACCACCATTGACCGAAGGAAGGGTGGGCGTTGGGTAGGGGCGTTGGGGGCCCCGTGACGACGAATCGCGGCGAAGGCACGCCGGAGGGTGTTGCCCAATCGCTTGGGGCCCATGATCTCGTTACACTCACTTGCGATGAAACGTGTGGGCGACACAAACCGAGTCCGTGCAGCCTGAGGTCAGGATCCTGCGGACGGTTGTCAAAGCCTGACGCCAGGGCCTCCGTCTGTCCAAGAACGTTCCCTGGAAGTGTCTCGGCCGGGACCCCCGGCCCCTGCCCCCGACCCCAATGGACCAAGGGGATTGCGCAGACAGCGTTGGGAACGGTGGGATGGCAGAGGCTGTTGTGTTCTTGTTGTAGAAAGGAAGAAGTTCGACTTTTCTAGGCCGAGACAAAAGTTGGAACTCCGTCCTTTTCTCCCCTAAAACGGACCTAAGGGCCCGGAATGCTCGGCCGGCCCGGTTGCGCGGCCGGAGGGATTTCCGGAGGAATTTTCAAGACTGCGAAAAGTCGAGCATTTCGGGCCCTATTCCTTTTGAAACCAAAAAAGTTGTTTTCCAAAACGACGGGGATTGTTTTGCAACGCGCGGGCCACACGCGCGGGCACACAATTGTTGTGAGTTTTTCTTTTGAAACACTCGGGATGGACCCCACATGTCATCAGTGTTCGGTGTGCCATTTCCATTTGGTGGGGAACCGGACCATGGGGCCACAAAGCACAAAAACTTGCGCACTGACCACCCCCTTGGCCCAACAAGGCACGTGGACAAACGAGTGGTGGGTGCGACAACTGCTGAGATCATCTGGCGGGAAAGTGTGCGAGTTTGGTTGGGTCACGGGTCATGGGTTCCATCGGTGGGAGATCGGCGGCACATGTCATCGGTGAGGCAGTGTGGAGCAGCGGAGCAGGGGCAGCGGGAGAGCTGAGACGGAGGGGGCACTGAAGTGTCATCACCGTCGATGCCACGAGTTTCCCGATCACATGCAACCCACTGCCTTTCATCATGTAATCACTGGCTCGCAGATGCTTTCTTGTCCTGCCCCACCGCTGTTGTGCATTCCCCACTTCCGAAGGACAGGCCAACCCAACCCCCCTCGTCAGACGAGACTTGCGAAGAGCCAAGACTGTTCGTCTTGTATTTCTCCGACTACACCGTTGCTTCTGGCGTCGAACAAGAAAGTTGCAACAAGGGAGTCTTTGCCCTGTGCCACTTTCGAAACGGCTGACTGGAAAAGGCGCCCAACAGGAGATACCTATGGCCTAGGGCTCAATTTTGAAGATGCTGAAGCAGGCAGATTTCTTTTTGATCGTTGTTTGCTGCATTCCAAATTCATCACAGCTGTATGTAGGAGCATCGTAGGTGCGACATAACTGCACTGTAGAGGCAACTTACCCTCCCCCCCGCTTGCCCTTTTGTCGGGCCACTTCCCCCCCTAGGGCGGCGGGGGGGGGGGGGGGGGCGGTCACAATGTGATGGTTCCCCCCCTAGGGCGGGGGGGGGGGGGGAACCGCACCACAAATCTGTACCATAGTATCACAGTGTAAATCAGCTTCGGCACCTTGTAAAAAGTTTCTTTGGCATCTTTGGTACCCAGTATTTCTTATGCTTTCTGGGCCAAGGTGAGGTGGGGGATTTCAAGGGGGCGGGGTGATGTCAAGGGCGGGGAGGGTAGCTGCATCGTAGGTGCATCCTAAGTTTACCTGAGCTGGATCGAAGTGCATCTTATCTGCATCCTGGGTGAGTTGTGCATGATTCCTAGATTCGCCCTAAGTGCATCGGAGTTGCAGCGTAAATGCATCGTAGCTGCACCACAGCATCATAGCGCCCCGCCCTCTGCCACCTCCTTGTCCTGCTGAATGCCCCCCCTCTCGCCCCTCGTTGCCCTGCACATTATCCCTTCTACCACCTCCTTGTGTGCTCGTCAACCTCACCCTATCAACTGCCTCTTTGCTTTTCTCAGTGCTTCCCTGTACCTCCTCCTCATGTGCTCATGGCTGCCCCTCTACCACTTCCCTGGCTTCCTCAACACTCCCCACCTCCCCCCTTCTTGTCCTGGTCATGAACCCCCCCTTCTACGGCCTTGTTACCGTGCTCATCACTACCCCACCTTCTGCAACCCGTACGTCCTGGTCTTTCCCCCCTTTGATCACCTCCTTGTTCTTCCCACTGCTCCCTCTCTGCCACCTCAGGGGCCTTCTGCACAGCGCCCAACAGCAATTTAGCGTTCCCGTGACCACCCTGAAAATCACGCACCACCGGGGGAGCTACGTCCACAGTGGAAAGCAGCAGATTTAGACCGCAATCCGGCAATTTTCGTAGGAAATATAGTTTGGTTCACCTCGTTATCTGAGTTTTTGGACTGAGTAAGAATCGGAGCAGTCCCGTGTCTGGGAACACAGTAGTTACTGCGGTCACCATAGGCCACCGGGGAACCCGATTCCTAAATAGCCTCCTTTGCGCACAGCGCATGGTGCACCACCCTTGTCCTGCGCCCCCCTGCACCCACCCCTGTCTTGCTCATTGCGCCCCATGCCTCACCAGCTGCCTGCTCCCCAGCTGCCACCTCCTGCTTCTCATCGCCCACCCTCTACCACCTCCTGTCCTGGCCGTTGCTCGCTGTCCTCCTCAATGCCCCCCCTTCCTGCACCTCCGTGCCCCGCTCCATGTCCCCTCTCTACCACCTGATCGTCTCACTACCACCTGTTTGTCCTGTTCAATGCTCAATGTGGATCGACCATCAACTGCTGTTGGTTGACCACCAAATGATGTCGGGTGAGCACCGACGGCCGTTAGCAAAGCAGGGCGGTCCTTAACGGGAAAAAAAAACTGTTCCGGAACATGGTTTTTTCAAAAACGACCGTGTGTAGCTCATATGTTCAACCATGGTTGGTGGCGATTGGCGGTTGGCGGCTGGTGGAGATTGCCAGTTGGCGGTTGGCGGTTGGTGGTTGGCGGTTGGTGGTTGGTGGCAGTTGGCAGTTGGTGATGGGTGGTTGGTGGCGGTTGGCAGCAGTTGACGGTTGGCGGTTGGCGGTTGGTGGCAGTTGGCGGTTAGCGGTTGGTGGTCCCTGAAGGGCGGTCCTTAACAAACAAAATATCTGGTCCCTTAAGGACCGCCCTGCAGCAAACGCATCTCTGCCATCCAATGCACTCCCTTCGGCTGAATCAGAAGAACGTAATGTGCGCTCCTCAGGGACTCCCAAAAAGCACTGGTACGTGTGGTAATTCTGTTTCAGGCAACTGTCGTACCCCAAAGCCTCCCTCTCCCGGGCATTCCTTGGTCACCTGCTCACAACCAGCAGCACAGTGGTCCGGTGAGGCAGGCTCCAGCCGTGCCTGCCTCAAAGCGCTCGGCACCTTCCGTCCAGTCCAAGCCCCACGCAGCGACCAGCCACTGGGTGCCACCAAGACACGTGCCCGGTCGACGGTTGTGACCTCAGGTTGTCGGGGCTGGTGCTGGGGCTGGGACTCCGCTGGGGTGGGCGTACACACCCGCCAGAGCCCATCCACTCACCTGCGCGTGCGACTGCCGGCCCCATTGGGCCCCAGCGGGTGCGGCGGTGGTCAGTGTAATGCAGTTAGGAGGCCTCCTTCCGCGCCGCAAAGGCCCGAGCCCCACTGTCTGCCACGGGGTTCTTATAAAGATCCAGGGGTCCAGTGCGACTGACTCTTTGCAAGGGGCATGTGCCACTGTCTTCCACGGAATAGGTACCCACGGTCCCCCCCCCCCCAAACTCCCCAAAAGATTAAGGGTCAGTGGATGCAGTGAGGAGGCCTGCTTCAGCGCTGCAAAGGGCCTGTGCCCGAAATGAGGACCTTCGGCGAACCCCGGACAGGCACTCCACGATAGACACGGGACACAAGATGGGCACTTTAGGCAAGGCGGATCCAACACACACCGGGCCCCCCAACACAGACATGAATGCCATGACGCACTAGCCCCCCCTGGGGGTGGGGGGGTCAGTTCTGGACCCCGACCCCCGCGGCGTGGGCGGGTAGTTCAGCGGAGGGGGGTGGGGGGCAGACCTTTGCGTACCAACGGAGGGGGGGGGGGCATTTTGGGGCTGCCTGAGGACCAGATAACCCACCCGCCCACCCAAGCTGACCCCCCCCTACCCTCCCCCAGGGGGGGGGGGGTCTCTCATCCCTCATCCGATGTCCACCAGACGTTAAAACATTCAAAAAAAGTTGAACGTCATGTTGTAAATGGTACTTGACATCAGTTTGAGCAGAATTGGAATGAGGTCCAGTGGTATCTGCCCTGTCTCCAGAACTGTAGGCGTTGGTTCAAATTTTATACCACCAAACACTGCCCTCTTCCAAAACAGAAATCTGAACAATGGTAAATATCGAGGTTGCGGACCCACCCACCCACCCACCCAGACCCCCCCCTCCTGGGGGGGAGTAGGCACTTTGGGCTGAATTGCCCAAAACCAAAGTAACCCCCCCCCCCCAGCCCCCAAACCCACACTACCCCACCCACCCACAGGCGCCACAGACCCCCGCACCCCCACCCAAATCCTGACGTCACCACAAAACCCCACCCAAGACTCATGCCCCCCTTCAAAAACTCGGGACCCGCTCCATCGAGAGGCCACATGGACGAGGGTGTGGCAGAGCAGTGGCCGTTGGGCCAGGCAGTCGTCGAGGAGCCCATTCGTTGTGCGGTGCTTCGCTTGGCACCGCCCGACTCGGAGGCGACGGTGGTGTGCGCCGCCCAATGGACGCGCTTCACAGCGCCGCAAGGGGTCGCCCGGCCGGAGGGGGTGCCACTGGGGCCTGCCTCACCGATGCGGCGGATGCGCGAACCCCTCCCATCTGCATAGGGCCCAGACACGGCACCAGACGACGGACTACGGGGCAGGGGACGGCATCACGCATGCACGCACACACACACACGCACACACACACACACACACACACACACGCACACACACACACACACACACACACACACACACACGCACACACACACACACACACGCACACACACACACACACACGCACGCACACACACACACGCACACACACACACACACACACACACACACACACACACACACACACACACACACACACACACACACACACACACACACACGCGCGCGCGCGCGCGCGCGCGCGACTGTACTTCTGGGAGAGCAAGGGCAGGGTCAACGACACAGCGCAGAGAGGACGCAGGGGATGCCCCATGTTTGGCTGTGGTTTGGGGTGATAGACCGCCTTGGGGGCCGGTCTGAATGGTCTAACTCGCGGCACGCCCCTGTCCCCCCCCCCCCCCAAGGCTGTGCTCAACGGGGAGGGAGGCTGAAGGGTGGTGTCAAGAGCAGATGCAAGAGAGCCGCTGCTGGCGGTTGCAAAACGGTTGCAGTGGCTGTGCAGAAGCAGTTGGGGCAACTGACGGTCACTCCCAAAGGGGGGCTACAATACCCCCTTCAAGCGGTGCCCCCCCCCCCCCCCCTCCACCCGCATATTTGAGACACCTCACCCCGGACCCCAACAGCCCTGGACGGTAGTCGTACCATCCTCCGCTCACCAGTGCTGCCTCTGCCCCTTGGCGTCCCTGCTCTTACGGGGCAGAGGGATATGCGTAGACCTCCTGCGGTCCGCATGAAGAGTGCTTTCCAAACAGCCGTCGGGCAGCCGGGGTCACAGGGTCGGGGTCATGCCGTAGCCCCCGCAACAACACAACGTGCACTGCACCGCTGGCCCCTCAGCACGCAGACCCGGGCTTTTCCAGACCGCCCGGTTCGGGGGCGTGCTGGACATGCCCCACATCCCCCCCCCCTCCCCCCCCCCCGGGGGGGACAGAGGCTGCAGGGCTGTCCCCAGAGCACCAGCAAACGCGAATCCTGGCGGTTGGCCAAGCGGTTGTCGGGCAAGTGCTGGCGGTTGCGAAATGGTTGGGAGGCAGTCAGGGAGCAGTCAAACGCAGGCGGAATGGAAGTGACTGGCACCCTGAAGGGGGGGGGAGCCTTGGCAAAACGCCCAGTAAGGCCCAGAATTTTGGAGGGTGTGAAATTTGGGGGGGCAGGTGCTGCAGGTTCTCCTCCTCTGGTCACACAGTTTTGGTTTGCGTTGGCTGTGTGGAGTATTCGGATTCTGAATCTGATTCTGAAATGCGGGAGGTGGACCCTGGACTTGATGGCCTTTCTGATGACCCTTCTGAGGCCTCTTCTGAGGAAATGGATGGTGGGTCAGGGGTTGCCGACGGAGACGAATTAGAGAGTGGCAACAGTGCGTGCTCAATGTATAATTTTTCTTGGCAAAAACGCCCATTAAGCCCATGAAGAGGGGCATAAAATATGGGGGGGGGGTGCATTGTTGGGGGGATGCAGAATTTTGGGGTGAAGGTTTAGTACATTCCGATCGACCTCCCCCCCCAAGTTGGTTGGCGGTTGGTCGCCGCTGGCGGTTGGTGGCGGTTGGTGGTTGGCGGTCGGTGGCGGTTGGCGGTTGGTGGGAGTTGGCGGTTGGCGGTTGGTGGTCCCTTGGGGCGGTCCTTAGGGGGAATCTTTGCACTTCGCGCGCATTGCGCGCTACTTTTAGACTATGTTCCCCCCGAAGAGCCCCCAAGCACACCCCTTGGAAACGCCCTTAGAATCAGGTGACCCAAACTGCCCCAGCTCAAGAAAGTTGCAAACTACCTTCCCTTCACATAACACACATCATGCACAACTGGAAAAGCCATGAACAGCGCATTGGTTGCCACCCTCAACAACACACAACTGTCTTTCTGTTCCATTGCCGTTTCTCTCTTGAAAATCGTCTCGTTTTCCCAAAACTCAACAACCTCTCACAGGATCTTTAGGCAGGGCACCAATTCGAAACCAATTCCACGATCCAAAGATAAACCCTGTTCAAAAGACATCGAAGTATGTTACATAACTCGATTGAACAGTTCCTTCACATGACGATGTTTCATAGTAACATCTGCAGACTCGCGTGTGCTCGATGCGAGATCGCGGAAGATCAAGGAAGGTTGGGGCCCAAAAGAGGGGGGAAATGCTACGTCAGCCCTGCATTCTCGGGGATCCCCAAACAAAGGGTGACAAAATCAAAACCTCCGCTAGGGGTCACCATGATGCCCCTAGGGTACATAGTATCTCAAAGTATGGGTCTCTAGTACCGCCGGACGCCCAAACAGTTGCACTGCGCGCACACTGCGCTTAAGGCTCCCCCTTAAGGGCGGTCCTTAACAAAAAAAATCTGGTCCCTTAAGGACCGCCCCGCCCCCAACAACGAAACGCGGAGCCATCATATCCAGCCCGGGCCCAGGCACCGCCCCCCGCCCTCTTCCAGACCTGATGTCCATTTCCGGTGAGGGCCTCTTCGCCGTCTTCGCCTGCGGCGTCCGGAGCATGTCCTCCACCGTCAACTGCTCCGGCGGCGTCGTGTACTCCCAGCGCAGGTCGGCGGTGGAGTACACGTGCGACAGCTCGAGCTCCGGGTTGTGCAGGGCCACGACGCAGATCATTTCCTCGAATCGCTCGTCGGTCTTGATGTTCAGGCCGAACACCTTGTTGGAGTGCTGCACGGGAGGGGGACCCAGCGGTGCGCTGCGGCGGGGGGGCACTGCGCCTTGGTGCACGCAGGGGGTTGCCCGGGGGGTGCCATGGAACCAGAATGAATGGCTAATGTATCAAAAACCAACCAAGAAAGGAGCAGAAAGGAAACACCAAAAAAGACAAACAAGCAACACGAAACGTAAAATCAACACAACAAATCAAAGAACATAAACAACAAACGAATATACAACGAAGAAACGAAAAAGTAAACAAAACATCACATGAATACACAAACAAATTACACAAACCACACAAATCACACAAATACCTTGAACCACAAACAGATACTCTGATTGCGACAGATTGGACATGCAGCACTCTTGACCCAAACTGTCAGGGGTCAGGCAAAAGCAGCTGGACCACACACGCCAGCAGTGTCCAGCAGCGGCACGCAGCCGGTAGCAACGAGCCCCGCACCGTCTGCGACTTCAGTAGGATCGGCCCCTGGTGCGCCCGGGATTCAGTAAGATCCACCTGCCACTATGCCACACAACAGAAACAACATACACATGCACAGCAGGAGCTACCGGACTACGCAGAAGGAGGAAAGTGGGGGCATGGGGGCACACAGGCAGCAGTTCGGTCAAGCCAAAGCCGCACTCAACAGTACATTCCACAGGAACAGCCACGGTGACTGGTGCGCGCCAGTGGCTGCGAGTGGCTGCGAAGTTCACCACGTCATCTCTCTCAATCGGCGAAGCGCCGGTTTGTGTGCCATCTCACTGACGCACATAAGCCACGCAGCTTTGGAACGATGGTGTTCTTGCTTATGGCCTCAGCTACAACTGCAACCATCGTTTTGGCTGCTTTATTTTGTCAAGTGGGTTTGACAGCTCCATTCATCGATTTGGGATGTTTGTAAAAATGGGTGCGGGACTTGACACCACTGGTCCCCCATGACACCCGCATGACCCGGTGCAACTGCGTTCAAAACACTTCCATTCCGTTCAGACTGCTCCAGACAACAGGCGTGGACAGGTCCAAAACTGGTGTCTGGACCCGCTCAAATCCACTTCCTGAACTTGTTTGAACTACTTCAGCCAAGTTCAAACGGGTTTAGGCATGGCACTTTGTTTGCCCAAGACATTGCACGCGTAGCCCACATCCGATGCCACGGTGATCCTGGTCTGAGGATCAAACGGCCCTCCCGGACCTCCCTCCAGCGCACGTCTGTGCAACGCGAGAGTACTCAGGAGGTGTTCACTCAGTGATCCCAACAACAGAACTGGCTTTGCATTGGTCTTCATGCATCGCATTGCTCGACCACTTGCCACGCAGCCCTGGTCACTTCACTCGCTGCCATTCAGCCAAAGTGCCGTCGGGCGTCGCCGTGACAGCTGCAGGGCGGTCCTTAACGGGAAAAACAAAAACTGTTCCAGAACATGGTTTTTTCAAAAACGACCGCGTGTAGCTCATATGTTCAACCATGGTTGGTGGCAATTGGCGGTTGGCGGTTCGTGGTTGGCGGCGGTTGACGGCGGTTGGCGGCAGTTGGTAGTTGGTGATGGGTGGTTGGTGGCGGTTGGCAGCAAGGTTGACGGTTGGCGGTTGGTCGCGGTTGGCGGTTGGCGGCGGTTGGGGGTTAGTGGTTGGTGGTCCCTTGGGGCGGTCCTTAAGGGCGGTCCTTAACAAAAAAAAATCTGGTCCCTTAAGGACCGCCCTGGACAGCTGACTCTTGCGCTTGCACTTGGAGCTCTGGGCCTACGGGGGGTGAGACCTGCTGAAGGTGAGCTCCGCGAAGGTGTAGGTGTCCTGTGCTCACGGGGGGGGGGGGTAAAGAGTGCGGGGGGAATTCAGCAGCAGCAAACCGGGGGGGGGGGGGGATTCCGTGCGGGGGAAAGTATGAATCTACAAATTCTGGCGCCGCAAAATCTGTGCCCTTTCCTCAAAGTGAGCGAACAAATTATGTGCGGCTCCCAAAAATTGCTGGTGAGAAACAGTGGACACTTGCTGTCATTTCCTCGTGATTTTTTGTCCTCTGCTCAATGCAAACGGAAACCAATTCGTCAATTGTGGCCCTTGAATCGTTTCGTGTCCGTCCGTTTTTGACTGCCATCACCCAAATCCTCCGGTTCTGTGACCTTGTTCCGCCAAATCCCTGCGTACCTTCTCACAAATGTCACACCGGGACGCGACACACAGGCACACGCCCGCACGCCGGCACACACCTTCGCCCTCATGACCCGCCAAACTCGGCGGGTGGGGTCCTCGGTGTCATACGTGTACCCGAACATTGTGATGTCGGTCAGAGGGATCTGCAGGATCGCATTCCGCGTCGCCGTCAGTGAGTTGGGGCACTGAGAGGGTGCGGAGATGGCGTCGGAGGCGGTCGGAAGGGGCCGTTGTCCAGACCCCCCCCCCCCCCTCGGTGCGCAGCTCTTGGAGGTGGTGGCGACCTCGAACTTGTCGGGTTTTCACTCATTCAGTTTTGGTTACAGGGGGGGCGGGGGGACAAGTTTGCCAGGGGTCAATGTCGACGGCGACAATTTCGGAAGGGGAAAGTTTCGCCATCTCCAGGAATCCTGAAGCTGTTGTGTCCTGGTGGGCACTTTCAAAATCCTGGGCAACACGGCATTCCACTGCATTCCGGTCACACAACCACCGCATGTGGCAAACAAACACATCTTTGTACCTTCCCTCCGCCTGGTACACTGCTGCACATCCTGTATCATTGCAGTGAAGTTGTTGGTTGCACGCCGCGAAAAGTTCGCTGGGGGGGGTTTCGCCACTTTTCTTAACGGCGAACATTTCCCCTCCCCGTATTTCTCCTTCTCTGAATCGGAGGACGAGGCATCAGAAGACAGGGAGTCTGACTCTGTACTTTTGCACCGCATCCATTTGATTGCCACAGGGGACAGGGGAGGGGGGTTTGCTGGACCGCCCCCCCCGCCCAAGATTTCCGAAGCCCCTCCCCCCCCCCCCCAGTACATCAGCCGCACCCGGTCCCCGCGCTGGACCACCCCCAACAAGGCCCCATACCCCCTAGCGGCGCCCCCTCCCCCACTGCACCATCCCTTCCTACCACTGTAGCATGGCATTGCTTCACGCCCTCGCTACAGTCCCTACTGACTACCGCAACACCAACAGTCAGACCCAATCAGCACCAACAAGCCCCAAACAATACCGTTACAATGCGCTTGTTACATTCTCCCAACAAGGGACCGTGGTTCACCCGCCCACCAGCTGCACGACGTGTAAAAGTGATAGCATTATCGGGACACTATTGGGTGGCATCGTAAAGGTGAAACATAGTACCATTTGTTGCTTTCGTTTTCACCAATATGTGCATGTACATACCCCCCCCCGCCTTTTGTAAGGGCTATGCAAAAGGACCAAATTAATACAGTCCCTACACCTGCTGTAGCTTAGACAAGGGCGTGGCTTGCACGCAACACATACAACTACCGACACACACGTGGGTGAGTGCATGGTATTAATGCACCTTAACCTCTGCCCACGTTCCCAAAGGCATGCAAACACCAGAAAGTGTTTGAAACATGAAACTTCAGGTTCACACCCATGTTTTCACAAGCAATGAGGCATGAGAAGCCTACAAATATTCGGCTGGGAAACCCTTCTTGCGATCATACACCATGCGGAACGCTCACCACTTGAAGATGCCTTTGCGTGAGGTTTAGGGGCTGGTTTGGGCTCAGGCAACTTCAAGTTCCTGGGAATGTGGTCTCTTGTAAAGTACACTCACATCAAATGTGTCCATGACCCTATTCAACTGGCAAATTCGTCACCAAACCCATGTCCTATGTGGCTGCACTACATTTGGTACCGAATTAAAATTAGATCCCAAATTAATACAGTCCCTGCGCCTATTGTAGCTTGGACAAGAGCGTGGCTATTACAAGGGGGGGTAGTGATGTAAACTGCTCTTGTACGAGATGAATCCACGTACTTTACAAAAGAAAAGGGCAGTGCACATGTTTTGTACCGCCTTAGGATGTGTCTCCCAACTGAACGCACATTGAACAACATTTTGGTTTTCCGTACCGTTTTACCTTTTATTTCTACATACCTAAACATCTCGTCACATTCATAAGCCCATTCACAAAACCAAAAAACCTGTAATCTTCGATAAGAAACTTAATCACCGAGGTCTTCATTTGCATCTTCCAGCCCTGCTGTGTCAGCCATCCTGGGGTCTAGCTGGCCATGAAGTTGCTCCAAGCTCAACCACTCTTTTGGTTGCATTGGCTGGCGCGAGCCCGTTCTTGCCTGCCCTGCTCACCAGTTTGGCTGATCTGGAACAACCGCTAACGGCGTTTGTACATTGGTACCATGTACCTGTGCGTGCCGCTGTCTGAACTGGCCTTGCCTTGTACGTGTGTTTTGGGATGCTGTCTTGCCTCCTTCTTCTTCTGTTGGAATTTGTTTTGTATTGTTTTGCTGTGTCTCAAGCTGTTGGAGTATAATTTTTTATGAATCTCAAGTGCCAGCCACACAACAAAAAGTGAGGCGTGGCGAGGAACAGCTATGGCCAGCAGATCAGCCAAACTGTTGAGCAGGGCAGGCAAGAACGGGCTGGCACCAGCCAATGCAACCAAAAGAGTGGCTGAGCTTGGAGCAACTTCATGGCCAGCTAGACCCGAGGATGGCTGACACAGCAGGGCTGGAAGATGCAGATGAAGACCTCGGTGATTCAGTCTCGTATCGAAGATTATAGGTGTTTGGGACAGGGGCCATCCAACACCAAGGGATAGGTCCAAATAGGCGAATAGGCCGTTTGTATTTGTTTAGGGTGTACTGTGTCTCCCCCCCCCCCGTGCTCGCTGCATCCGCACCCACCTCACTGTCACTCCCTGCCACTGCCCTCCCTCCTAATTGCAAGCGGAACTCGTGTCGTAGTCTCACCATACGCTGGTGTTCTCGGGTAGGCTTGTGCGCGCTGCTGCCACCCCACCCCCCCACCAAAAACTAAAGCACCAATGAGAGAGGAGGCGCGGGTGTCCTAAACTGGGGTTTAAGGTGTTAAACCTGGGATTTCTGGTTGCTCTCTTGTACATAATGGTCGTTGGTTTAGTCATTGGCTCCGCCATTACTATAAAGAAAAAAATAACTTGTCTGCATTGCTTGTCCCAAGCCACTCAGGGAAAAAACTGTTGGTAGGCGAGAGTGGGATGCACCACCTACTTAATCAATGCCTTGCGTCCGTGAATGGAACTACATGAGGACGCCATTTAGAGTTGCGAGTGTCCCTGTTCCTGCTTCGCATACGTCTTCATGTCTTTGACGCCGAGTTCAGGTGCAACAGGCTGTGCCGAGGAAGGTTTGCCGTCGGCCAGGAAAGCACAGCGGGCCGACCGAGCCTGACGACTCTCTGCGTAGACGTGAGCGACCTTTGTGCACACTGAGACTTTGCTGTTTATGTATTCTGCTGCTAAAAACTGTTCGGAGATTGTGAAAAACTTGTGAAAAAACTGTTTTCAAAACTGAAAAAAACTTGTGAAAAAACTGTTTTCAAAACTGAAAAAAACTTGTGAAAAAAGGAGGGAGGCTGCCCTCCGGGGCATTTGGGGACGGGTGAAGGAAGGCATGGCAAGGCAGTCGGGTGCACCTTGAGCTCAATATGTGTGAAGGGGGGCTGGGGCTTCTGCTCAGCCAATGACGTTTCGATCGCCTGCGGTGGGAGCAGTGCAGAGGCATGACGGGGGAGTGCAAAGGCGGGAGGTGGGCACGAAGCAAGGGACAAGGGCCACTGGTCAATACTTCTGGCACCCCAGACTCGCTCAAGTGCACAGGTGTTGTGGACGCAGGGTTGGTGGGCTTTCAACTGGGGTGGGGGGGTCAATACAGCCCTTTGGCTAGAACCTCCCTGAAAAGGGCTCAATTGAAAGCCCCCCCCCCCCCCCCAAAATCCTACCGAGACTGACCCCTGGGCCCTGGAGGTGACCCGGACCCAAAATTCGGCAAAAAAAGAAAATGGCATTTTTGGAATCAGCGCGTCAAGGGGGTTCAGAAAAGTCATCATTTGCCATGGATTTGGTGGGGGGGGGAAATGGACCATTTTTGAGTCTCAAAATTTGTTTTGGCGTTCATAATAATTGACTGATGGTCCTGTCAGTTGAGCCCTTTTCCTGAACCCCTGTCCCCCACTTTTGGAGGCCTCTATTCCCCCAAGTCAAAAACCCGACCTCCCCTTGGGCTCTTCTTTGGGCTCTTGTGCTGATACAACTGATGGGTAGACCTGCTGGTGTGCCACACTTGTGCTGTGTTACCTGCCGGCACCCCAGTGCAGCCCAGCTCAGCGGCCCACAAGAATTGTTTTCAACAACAATGCCCCCCCCCCCCCCCATGATCCCTCCCTCCCTCCCAATGATCAGCGCATCGTGGGGGATTGTTGTGAGCCGCATGTGTTGAGGTACCTCAGGACCCCCCCCTTAAACCTCCCCAGGCGGCCCGTCGTGGGGTTCCTGTCACTTGAGCTTTGAAGGGGGGGGGAGGGGTACAGCAATGGCAACAGCAACAACGGCTGACACCCAAGGGGCCACTGTCTAATGTAGATCTATGGTGCCGGCTAGTGGAACTGCTAGAAGGACAAACAGACTCAGTAATGTTTGCAAAGCTAGGACCGGGGTTGAGAGTCGATGAGGTGGTCAGGGCGGAAGAATTGGCACTAGGTTCCCACCCCTTGCATGCAGGGGGGGGGGGGTGGTTGGCACAAGGCCTCAGTATCAGGTTGCTTGCCTTTGGCGGCGCCTACTGGCCTCTCGACACTGCTCATTCTGACCCTCTGTGGGTCCGGACGTGTTTTTGTTGTGTCAACGGAGCCCCCGGATGACTTTTCCTGTTTGACAACTTCAGGGTCGGTTGTCCCAGAGACCGGCTGTTGCCCATGCCGTTGACCAGGGGCATCCAGATGCAAACTCCGAGTCCATGCTGGGTTTGCTACCTCCAGAACTGACTTGTGCGCGCTGGGGTGTGCATCTGCAGCCTAATTTTGCTGCCAGGGGCTTCTAACAACCACAATGGAGTGGGGGGGGGGGGATGGCGCCGACAAGGGACGATATGTCGAATGGGAAGCCAAGGAGAGTTTTGGGGGAGGTGAGACAGGGTTTGGACACGGACACAGAGGCAGAGTCGGAAGCATCCACTGATCCATGTGGGAGGTCAGACAGATCCTGCTCGGGTGGCTCCGATGGAGTGGAGGGGATTTGGAATAACCTTCAGCCCCGCCCACGGCCTCTGCGGCCACAGCGTTCCCAAGATGCACCGATCCCCCTCAACAAAAGGGCCATTCGTCACGGCAGCGCACAAAGAACACGGGAGGACGTCCCCGTTTGCCGCTGCATCGCAGCTGCGCCCGTAGGCCCCGTGTCCCGCCCTGCATCCCCCCCCCCCTCTGCCCCCAGTCCCCTGCCCTTGCCCCTCTGCTGAGGGGCAAGGCACGCTCCCCCCCCCCCCCGTGTGACATTCCGTCTGGTTGTTGCTCCTTTACGGGGCCCTGGACAGTCACCCGTTCTTCCCTTCGCATGTTGCGTCGGGTCGCTGCGTTCTGTCGGCCGCTGCGGCCGGTGCTCCTGCTGGTGTCGTTTCCGCGTTCGCGGAGCCCAGTGGTTGGTGTGCCGGGGCTGTGCTGAATGTGGCGGGATATGCCGTTTGCGCGTCAGCAGTGCCCAGTAGTTGGCGTATTGGGGGTTGTGCTGGTTGTTGCAGGCTACCTGCACCATTAAACATGAAAGAATGGCAAGCAGGGGTGACACGGATGCAAGACCCCCTCATACGTCCGCACAACGATGTCTGCCTTGCTCTGGTATGGGGACTTGGATGATGAGACGAAGGGTGCGGCGCCGGAAAGGCGCTCTTATTCCAGGGACAACGCCCCAGTCGAGTGGCGCACGGCGGTTGTTACCATGACCCTCTATGAGACCTTGTGTCCCAATGAAGCACAGCCCGACCTGACCCCACCCATGGCCAACACAGCCCAAGCCACGCAACCCAGACCGAACACCAGGGGACGATGCTCACTGACTTGTAGAGGGTGTCGTTGTCACGGCCACACGGCGGTGGGGGGACGGGGGGGTTCGGGTCAAACCTTACCCGGTACTGGTATTGCGGGTACGGTGCTGCACGTTGGGGGAGGGGGGGATCCGGGACCCCAGTTTGTGTACCTAAAATGGCCCGACCAGATTTTCCCGGTTGTAAATTTTATTTTTTCCCACGATGGTCACTTTGGTAGGGGGCGGGGAGGGGGTCAAGGGGGGGGGGGGGCACCGTTGCTGGAAAAAATTAAGCACAGGCCTGCCCGTAAGCCCGTCATCAGCTGCTCTGCATCGCAGCCATTGGGCAATTTCCGGTCACTTCCCCCACGTCAGTCTGGCACCCCGACCGTCATTTGATCTCCCCCTCCTTCTTTCAAGCTGATGGGGAACCGTGCAGCACACCCCATGCCCAAGGCTCATGCCGTCAGAATACCAGCGCATGAAAGCTTTGGAAAAAAACCCGAAGAAATGAAAGCACGCCACAAATTTGCAGCGGCATGCACCAGAAGGTCTGTTGCGTGCTGCTGTATTGTGTATGGTGTGCTTTTAAGTCTTGCTGCCCCTTTTTTGACAAGATTGTTTCCCGCCTCTGAGCCAAATCATGGATGCTCCTGTTGGTATTTTCTCTTACCCTCGAGACCCAAAAAACAATAGAAACCTTTTCTTACACGTTCTTTTTGACGCATTTTCCCAAAATGCGTCCCATTTCGGCCTCACCCTCAGCGCTGGATGAGTCAGACGGACGGGCATTGGCAGCGGCGACACATGCAAAAGCAAAAAGCAGTGGAAACTTGCAATTGCAATTTCGTAATCGTCATTTCGTCACTTCAGGGGTCCCCCCCCCCCCAGCCCCACCAAAATAATTGTGGCAGTATCATATTCATCCCTGGCCCCCCGCCCGCCCATAGCCTACGTTCCACGGGCACTACAGCCGTGGCCCCCCCAAACTGAAGCGGCCGTAGCCACGCTACCCGGCGCTGCCCCGCCCACCCTCCGGACCCTGCCAAGCTCGGCCTCTGCATCCTCAGCTGGGCCCTGCCTTGCGCAGTGGTGCCTCCTTACATGCCGCGCTCTGCCCTGCCCTGCCCTGCCCCGCCCACCCAAGCGCAGCACACGGGCGGCTGCACAGAACGCTCAGCGCCCCAGGGGGGGCGACTGCAACCAGTCCTGATGCGACACCCCCCCCCCCAGCTATCTGTTGAAACTTGGGGGTGGGGGCGGCTGGAGGGTGGGGGGGGGGGGGGGGGCTGGTGGGCAGTTGGGGGGGGATCGGCTGGTGGGCAGTTGGGGGTCGGCTGGAGGGTGTGGGGCGGGGGGCTGGGGGGTGTCGCATACAAAGACCGGGCCCGGCCGCCCCCCCCGGGCTCAGCGCAGGGACACCATCAGGAATGGCTACTTCCCCCTGCCATCTCAGGGGCCCACATGTGGGCAAAGTGGCTGCGTGTCCTGCCCCGTGGACCCCGCCCCGCCGGCCCTGTCTGTCCCTGTCGGGTTCCGCCCCCGCCCGCCCGGCCGGGCCGGTGATGCACAGCCGTGGCATCCACGGGAACCTTTTCGTGGTTGTCATGGTACAGACGGGCCTCGATGACGGTGGCCCGCATGACCTTCTCCACCTGATAGAAGCAGTAGAACGAGATGTTCCAACCGACCAGCGGCGCGACGAACATGGGGAAGACGGGCTTGAAGTAGACGGTGAGCGCGAGGATGGCGAGGCCGTTGACCAGTCCAGCGATCGCTGCGCAGCGGGAGAGCAGAACGTGCGACGCTACCGCCACCGCAGTGGAAAGCCGGGTCCCCTTTTTTCATGTAAACTGAGTACCTAAATGAGTGGAGGGGGGGGTGATGTAATTATCTTTCTTGCTGCAACCAAGAGTACACTTGGTTGTGGCGAATCATTTGGTTTTTTCAAAACAAAACTAATTGTTCTGTTCCTGCACGAACCGCCCACCAACCGCCGTTGCCCCCTCCCCCCCCCCCCAACTCCTGCGAGAGCAACACTAAAGCTCCAAAATCTGACGGAAACAACACCCGGCATTGGTCTGACAAGGGTGTTGTTTGCGTGCGCCATGTGAATACACAAGCAGTGACCACTGCGCCGTGAATGTACTAGTCGTCAGGTGATCCCCCAATGTCCCCCTCTGAAGGACAAGAAGGGGTGAAAGTGGGTGGTTACCCCCTCCCCCCCTTGTATAAGCTACGCCAATGTACACAAATATTACGGTCCCTACGCCTACTGTAGCTTGGACAAGGGCGTGGCTTGCGTGCAACACATACAACTGCCGACACACATGTGCGCAGGCCACATGTGCTGAAATTGGCAATTCAGGACCTATGGGATGCATCAGACTAATAAAAAATCTATTGCCTTCGGCAGTGCACCTCAAAGAGAGGTTGACAGTCAGCCAATCAGTCAGTTAGTGAGGCAAGCAGTCAGTCAGGCAGTCAGTCGGGCAAGCAGGCAGGCAGACAGAAATACACAGTTTGGGTTTTTTCAGTGGCAGACTCGGCTACAGGCAGTGGGGGAGAGGAGCAGCTGTCGGAACAAGTAATGGTCGAATGGTAATGCAGCCGAGCCTGGATATGAAGGTCGGCGGTTCCATTCCCGGTTGGTTGATCGCCGGCGGCGCCGGCCGACCTGTAAGCTCGGCCCAATCTTACCCTTGTTCAAATCCTTCTGAGCACAAACTTCTGAGCACAAACTTTTGACCCCCCCCCCCCCCCGAAAAAAGTGATATCTAGTTTCAGGGGATAGAGGCCGCAGAAAAAAAAAACCATTGGGGAATCATCTTATTGGGCAAAATAATGATTCGACAAGGGGTTGGAGATCAAATATCATGACTTGGGGTATGCTGCGCGAATGACCCCCCAAAAGGGGGGTATACCTGCGCTTGATCTAAGAACCTCTCTTCGAGGTGATTCCTGGCGCACCAGCAAGGGGCCACATGTGCTGAAATTGGCAATTATGATGACAAACCCATGTCTTATGTGACCACACTACATTTTGTACGTAATTAAAATTACGTACACAATTATTACGGTCCCTACGCCTACCGTGGCTTGGACAAGGGCGTAGGGGGGGGGGGGGGGGCGGGTTGGACAGCCACCAACATCCCCAAAATACCATCCCCCAGCCTCAAATCATCGAAAAGAGGTGATCTTCATGGACCACCAGAAAAAGGAACAGCCAAATTCCGCGGTTCCGAAAGTCACAGAAACAGGTCAGCCCATTCAGGTCCTGCACGCTGTGCGTCCAGGGGTCAGCGCAGAGGCAGGACGTGGCAGAGCCACCGTGTCACCCCCCAAGCCTCACCCTCAGTGTACACGGCGCGAGGGAAGGACCCGCGCCAAGGGCTCAGGTGTCTTCGCTGTGGGCCCTCCCGTGCCCCTTACCCGGGGTCTCCAATCCTCTTGGGGGCGCCGGCGCCCTCCCCTGCCCCTAATCCCTTGGCGACATCCAAAAGTTGCGGAAACAATACCTACCATTGCCCTGACAAGGGCATTGCTCTGGCGGCGGGGGGGGGGGGGGTACCAGAGAAGATGAAGAGAAACAAAGTGTGGCCCGAGGGGGCGGCTTTGCCCTGCCCGCACACTTGACACAAGCTTCGATGCAGCCGACCCATGAAAAGCATGACCTCCTGAGAGCACTAAAGGCACCAAAACACAATTCACGTGGAGAACGAAACCCGCGTAGCCCACCCGCGGGTCTCCAAAAGGGCGGGGAGTGATGTGGCTGCACCGAGCGTTCTCATGGGGGCAGACAACAGTCCATCCGGGGTGCCTTGACCCACCCACGGTAGTTGCGCAACGCGTTGACTAAGGCTTGGCCCCCCCCTCAAATACTCTTTTCCTTCCTGTACCAACGAGCACATGAAATTGGTATACTTTTTTTTGTGCGCAGAGGGGGGGGGGTGCGGACCAAGATGAGCTGGCGCAGCCCGCACACTGTATGGTGCTCGAGATAACTTCTTGGGATCAAGGTTCAGAGCTGTCCAGTTGTACGATGATCCCACAAACGACTGTGGGAGCGGATCTGACACGTGGTGGGGGGTTGATTGAGTCTGATGCCGGATGATGCAGTGGGAGACTGCCACGCCCGGGGGCTGGGCAGTGTGCGCATGGGGCACAAAAGACTGTAGGCTGGAAAAGACAGCGGAGTGCAAAGCATGGGGAACACCCTGTGTGCCACCGGGTACGTAAAACTGGCATCCGCGCGACTACATAACTGTCTTTTTCTGTTTTGGCTCTTTCTTCCTTTTTTCCTTTCAATTGGGTGCAGCAACAGAAAGAAGGTACTCTGGCTGGCAGACACTGTGTGTGTGGGGGGGAAGGGGCGAGGAGAGGCGTGTGTGAGGGTTTGATAGTGGAGTGCTTGTCCAGCTGCTTACGATGGCAGCCACCGCCCCCGTGGGGCCTGCGCTGACAGGCTTCACCTTCAGATACTCCCAGACTGTGACGGCCTGGAGGGTGCTCTTCACCACAAATGCTGCGAGAAACCGGGGCACGGGGCCAGGGGTCTCCGTACGAGGGACTCACTGAAATGGCGGTTGGGGGACCCTTCCTGCAGCCTGCACAAAGATATGAAGCACATTCTCTATCCCCCCCCCCCCCCCGCATGTCCAGCGAACAATAAAGTCTTCCAAAAATACGGCCCGAACAGGAGCGTTCATTGGACATGCCCGTGCCTGGCCATAGAACGATGGTCGGCAGCCTCCAGAATCACTCCGGCATTCCAACGGTACGTCAAGTATCACGCGGCGGAGCCGCGACACGCGTTGTCCAGATCGTTCAGCGAGGCGCCAGCAGGCGCCCCCACACATCGTTGATGAAGTCCAGCGAGGCGCCGTGAGCCGCCGGCAAGGATTAGGTTTCGGGCCAGAATGGTGCCTTTGGGCCACGTCAGGATTACCCTGGATCACCCTCCTGCCCTTCCGCTGTCGGTTGTCACTGACATCCGCACTGTCATCAGTTTCCCGCACCGCCGGTGAGCGCCCCTCCTGCGCCCTCTCCCGTGCCCGATCACTGACATCCGTGGAGACCCCCGCGCCGTCTGACTCTGACGAGGGAAAAGATCCCATGCCCTCATCTTCCGATGACTCCACCCCTGCACCGTCCGGATCAGGCAGCGGCCTGCACTCCGCCATACGTTCCAGCCCAGGGATGCATTGGAAGGGGGGGAGCCCCCTGCCCCCCTTCCAAGGCACCCATCCTATGCCCAGCCACTGTACCCCTGAGAGCCAAGTGCCAGCTTCAATGGCATTTGTAACTGACAGTAACCGCCCCCAACCGGTTCGGCAACCTCCTCCAACCGCCTGTCCAACCGCCTCTGGGGCCGCCTCTGAGGTCCCTTCCTTTCTGATGCATCCCTGTTCCAGCCCCAACTGATCCCAATCCGGCACCCAGCGCCTCTTCGAGAGTGGAAGCAGGTTGTACGGGTGCGACTGCCTCCCCATCAGCACCACCGCGTCGGCTCCATCATTCCCATGGACATTGAGATGGGGGGGGGGGGGGGGGGCACCGCAGCTGCACATCTCCTCCCACCGACCCGCGCCGCCACAGCACGGCCTCCCGCAGATCCCTGTGCCCCGCCTCCCCCGTGGCGGCGCCACTTGGCAGACCCCGCGCAGTTCTGATGCTTTGGCGCTCATGCGCTGGCACATGTGCGTGGAAACTCCGGGGGGCCTTGTCTCCAAACCACACCCCACACCCCTGCCTGCATCCGTCCCCATCCCCACACCCCCCCTCCATCCCCACGCCTGTGCTTGAACGAGGGCCACAATGGGTCAGGTTTGCTTCACCACAATCAGCTCCAACCGCGCCTGCCACCACGGTCTTCATTGCTCTCAGTTCAGTGTGCCATCTCGAGTTCATTGTGTTCGCATTCCAGTTTGAACAAGGGGGTGGGGGGTGGGGGAATGGGGGGGGGGGGGGTTGCATTGGCCTCACACTCATCCGAAGAGCCTCAACGGCAGCCGTCCAAACCTATGAATTGGGCCCTCTGCACTTCGTAATAAGGGTGCGGCTCGGTGTACACAACGTCCTTCAGCCTCTGCCTCATGAAGTGCACGAGCTTGGCGTTGGCGCTGGGCTGCGAGGCGCACCGCACCTGCCGCGCCATCCACCGCTGCGCCATCGCCCTGTGCACCAGCGGTCGGATGCATGGGCCACCCGACGGTCAGCCTTCCCTGTGGGGCACATCCACCAAATAAGTGTTTTTAGCCCGTTTTGAGCCCTTGGTGACGCGTTTTGGCCCATGGAAAATCCCAAAAAGCCTTGAAAATGGTCCGTTTTGGGACCAAAAATGGGGGGGGAAATGGGTCGAAAACGCATTTTTCCAAAAGTGATCCTGGACCATTCGGGAACCTCAAACAAGTGTTTTTAGCCCACCTCCGGTTTGGGCACGACAGCCTCAAGCTTGGGAGCGGGCCCTTGGGGGGTGGGGGTTTGGCACAAGGCCTCGGTATTCGGGTGTTTGCCTTTGGCGGTGCCTATCGGCCTCTCGCCACTGCTCATTCGGACCCTCTGTGGACCCGAACGTGTTTTGGTTGTGTCAACGGAGCCCCCGGATGACTTGTCCTGTTTGACTACTCCGGGGGTCGGCCGTCCTGGAGATGGGGCTGTTGCCCGTGCCGTTGAATAGGGGCATCTGGATGCACACTCCGAGTCCATGCGGGGGTTTGCCGACTCCTTGGGGGGTGGGGTGGGGGAGCGGCCATGGCGTCAGAATTTGAAAGAACCAGCATGATCCTGGCTATATGCCAAAATCAACCAGTCCAACTTGAGGTAGTACCGAATGTTGCCTTCAGTTCGCCACTCATCTGTGGCTATTGAACGTTGCTTAGCCGGGCTGAGGTCAGATCAAGGATAGGGTACACGCAGATTCAGTTGACGGACACCCATTTGAAAGCTCCAAAAAGATGTGGTGAGTCATCTCACGTTACTGAAGTTTTAATGGAAGGGGGGGGGGGCGAGGCGAATAAGGCGAGTTGGGGGACGGCTTTTGGTACCTAACTCGACACCTAACTCGATACCTAACTCAATACCTAACTCGATACCTAACTCGACACCTAACTCGGCACCTAACTCGATACCTAACTGGATACCTAACTCGACACCTAACTCGATACCTAACTCGATACCTAACTGGATACCTAACTCGATACCTAACTCGATACCTAACTCGATACCTCACTCGATACCTAACTCGATACCTAACTCGATACCTAACTCGACACCTAACTCGATACCTAACTCGGTACCTAACTCGATACCTAACTCGATACCTAACTCGATACCTCACTCGATACCTAACTCGATACCTAACTCGATACCTAACTCGATACCTAACTCGACACCTAACTCGATACCTAACTCGGTACCTAACTCGATACCTAACTCGATACCTAACTCGATACCTCACTCGATACCTAACTCGATACTCGATACCTAACTCCATACCTCACTCGATACCTAACTGGATACCTAACTCGATACCTAAGTCGATAAATGACTTGATGGTCTCTGACGGCGCTTCCTCAGTCGACCGACGGCCGTTGAAGATTCATCCACGGCGCCAGTACCGCAGCCCCGACACACAAGTGTCTACACAGGGTCGTTGCCACACAGCCCGGGCACAGCCCCTGTTGTTGGGGGGCCTACAAGGCCCGGACAAACCGGCTGAACTTGCGCACAGCGCACGCCCGGGGCGCCTCGTGACGTATTGCCCCCAAACACAACCAGTCCGAGTCTGCAATTCGGGGGCGTGGAGGATCAGCGGTGAACGTGCCAACGAAGACATGCACCATCGCACGACCGCAAGCGAGAGGGCCCGTCGAGACATGCACCACACCTCTCACAGCCAGTCAGCATGCAATCAGAATACCGGCCTCGCACAAGCCCCAGCACCCTGCAGTGCCGCATCGCAGAGCATATCATCCTGATTCGGTGCTGAAATGGACACGGGAACACGCAATACGCTGAACAACTGCAACCCAATTTATGTAACCCTTTGGTCCTTTTTTGTTGATTACAACACCCGGATATCCGATGGCTGGGGCGTACATACACATCATTTGCCGGGGACCCTGTTCACTGGACAAACACCCCACAGGTGGGGTCATCCATCCCTCAAAGTGGGCCTTTGGTGGGGGTGGCAGGTGTAACCCATCCCATACTCAGTG
Organism: Eutreptiella sp. 'Long Island Sound 2002'; assembly: GCA_964036045.1. NCBI lineage: Eukaryota > Euglenozoa > Euglenophyceae > Eutreptiales > Eutreptiaceae > Eutreptiella > Eutreptiella sp. 'Long Island Sound 2002'. The sequence continues at coordinate 11,820,709 of OZ038403.1, forward strand.
TTGCAGCGTTGCAGTGTTGGAATTGCATTGTTGCATCCCTGACAATGTATCCTAGGTATGGGCCTGATGTGTGTGCGTGTGGCATGATTGCACAGCTGAATGGCCTGTGGCCAGTTGCACATCTTGAACGATGTGGTGGCTCACTTGAAAACAACGATGCGTGCTTTCTCACATGTGTACAGGTGAGACACGATGATGGGCTGTGGTACAGGAGAACGGGTATATGGCTTGGGTATTTGGTAAAACTTAGTATCAGACGAGGTAAAACTTAGTAAAATTTGGTAAAACTTAGTAGAAACGAGGTAAAACTTAGTAAAAATAAATTTATTTTTATAAATATATTTTTCTTATGTTTCTTGGAATAGCCCGCCTTGTCTTAGATGCCATACAGCGACCTATCAATCAAGCGTTATCTGATACCCAAGCAAGACGCCGGAAGAATAATAGACCGGAGGGAAGTTTTGTCCGTTTGCTGGACATTGTGGAGGCATCCCGAGCACCCGACATGTGTGTTTTGGTCGACTAAAAGTCCTCGGAGCTCCAACACACATCATACAAATGGTTGAATCAATCTACACCTTGAGTACATGTCGGTACGGCCAGCTGAAACCCTCCTGAACAACGGGGACCAAAGAGGAGTGCCCCCTCCAGCTGGCATTGTTTGTCGTGTTGTATGAGACCTTCCATTCAACATTGTCAGTCTTGCTTCTCAAAGTGGTACTGCTCTTCGGAGACGTTCTTACGCGTGCCTCGAGCATTGATCGGGCGTCCTTGCACCACGTTCGCATTGCGCACTAATTTCAGACAAGGTTCCCCCCGCGGAGCCCCCAAGCACACCCCTTCAAAACGCCCTAAAAATTAGGTGCTCCAAACTACCCTAGCTCAAGACAGTTGCAAGCTGCCTTCCCTTTGCATAACACATCATGCACAACGGGGAAAGCCATGAATTGCGATGGTCCTTGAAACCCTTTCCCTAACATATATGGTACTCAGACGAGCCTTAATAGCCTTGTATCGAATAATGGGACTTGCTTCAATGCTTCCACTTCCCAACGGAATCTTTGGCCGCCCGATGCGTGCTTGTCCTCTGGAGACGACATGGTTCTTCGCCACTCTGCATAGATACAACGTAGGGCATAGAAACGAGTGTGTGCCATTGAACCAACAGGGTCGCAAACCACCTTGTCCATGTAGTAACATACTGCATTTTGTTTTGAGCTTGCCCTTGAAACTTTCCATTGTACATAGTCCAATCCGGTGAATCCTCATTGCAGACGTTGAACTCCACCAGGTATGCCATGGCCTTCTTATATTGTGGAAGAAGCATCAAAACCTACTCTCAAACAACAATATTGCCTAGACTACCACAAAATATGGGTCTCTAGTATGGCTAGACGCCCAAATAGTTGCACTGCGTGTGCACTACGCTAAGTGCGCCCCCTGAGCACCGGCCTTGTCTGTCATAGACGCTCGTCTTCATTTCTTGTTCTTCCCTGCTTTTCGGGATTGCACTAGACTCGTCCTTTTGCCCAAGTGCCACACACTACATTGCCCCATATCCTTTACGACAAGGGCTATCCCGTGGTACCCTTGGCTTGATACTAGGCTTTACAAGCTTCCCACGGCCCCTCAAGCTAGGTTCATAGCAATAGCCTGTTCCGTTTTGCGTCATGAAGATAGTAGAGGAGCATGTGTGTACAATTGCAATTGATGGCACCCATGCACCTTCTTTGCGCGCATACACCCTCCATTGTTGTCTACAGCTACAGCTCATCCACTGACCAAGGCGCTGTCTTCTTGTCCTCCTTCACTGTGTTCGTTCAGACTTTCTTTGCTTCTTAGGCTTCCTTCTGCTGTCACCAACAAGCGTATTGTACAACTGAGTCCTACAACAGGCACATTTTGACCATACTACCAATGGATTCTCGGAGATGCTCTAAATGCAAATGCTGCGGATGTGATAGGGTATACGGTCACCATAGAGAAAGGAGTAATCAGCCATGGGTCCAAAACCACGGCACCCCACACCACACAAGGCAATGATGTGGGGATGGATGTTGCCCATTTGTGAACCACCATAGGAAACATTGGCCGGAAAGGGGGATTGCGGGGGGGGGGGGGGGGGGTGAAGCAGCTGAATCACTTGAATTCCTCTAGAATATTCTGTTGGACTTCTCCCTAAGCTGCGAGCCTCGGGAGCGTGTGTCAGTGATGACCATAGTGACCAGCCCCCGCTATTGCCCTCCCTCTGGTGGAATAGGTGACAGAGACAGATGGACATAATAAAACACATGCACACAGATGGAGAGCAGCTGACAATTGTACAAATCGTTTTTGCGGACTTGGTGTTGTCTTTTCAGTGTCCTAGTCACTGCTGTCCCTGTTGATGACTGTCCCTGCTGCAGCCACTACTGCTACTAGGAACAGAGCTGAGCAATGATGATGAGGAAGCAAAAGATGTGCTGCAGAGATTGAAATCGCTACATCCCTCCCACCTTCACCCAGAATCTTTGCCCCTTTTGTGTGTCCCTAAATGGGCTTATGTTGTGACGTCGTGCACTCCTTATGCTTTGTGTAGCGTCGGCTGTTTGCAGCCCCTGCGTGTGCCACTTGCTCATGTGCATCCTCAGTGGCATCAATGTCCCTGCCCCAATGAGATGCATTCACATGTTCCTCCAGCTCATCCTATTACGCAGTGCTGTCACGATTAATGCAATTTAGGACACTGATTGCACGCTCAGCGTCACATGATGAACAACAAAGAGAGCAGAATAGTAGCAGCATAGTGCCGTAGGGCTCTGGGGTCTTGTTTGTTACACACAATTGACTTCCACAACTCCAAAAAGGATTGGTGCCGCTCCATTTTTTGCCCCTCAGCTGGAATCGCAAAATGCTTTGTTTGGCTGTGCCCAAAAATTGCTGGCACCAGCTGCACACGGGTCCCATGGCCCAAAGCACTTTTCTGTTTGTCAATTTCAGAGGGGATGGGGTCCGCAAACTTCCAAACACGAAAATCAGCAATACTCACGTGTGGAGAAGCCAGGTGGGGTCCGAGGAAATCATTGACGCCGCACAACTTTTGTTCTTCTTTCTTGTAGATAAGCCAATCCAAAAGGTACCAGGGATGTCAAAAGCAATGCCAGGGTTGTTTTTTTTTTTGGTCCAATACCTTAATGTGGGCCAGCAACGGCATTAAGGTGACAAATTGCTGCAAAGTAACAAGATGCCTGACGTCAAAGTGGGGTAACAGGGCAGTTGCAAAAGACAGAAGCAGGTCTCCGAAATGGGGAAACATCGTCGCATTGTTTCAATCCGCTTGAAGTTGGTGCCAGTGGCTACCAGCACGAGCTGATGGATGCCGGTTCAAAGCTGACCGAAGGTGCAGCAAGACTTGAATGCAACCAGGAGCACCAACTGCATTGAAACGTGGGGAGAGGAATGCTTCAAGAAATGTACACAATGCAATCACGGTGCGGCTGTTTGATCTGTCAATGTCCTCGTCATATTCAACGTCATTCATCCCTTTCTCGCTTTCTGGGCTCGTCCTTCGCCTGCAACGATGCCCTTTCTTTTGCTTCCCTCTCCTTCACCTCGTGCTCTCGTACAGCAAGCGGTGTCAACATTTTGTGTTTCGTGGCTGCATAAAGAACCTTCAGGTATTTGCCGATCTGCAAATACGCAGCCCGCCGCGCTGAATCCATGCAATCCTCCAACTCTTCACAGAGCACCAGGTGGTCGACCAAAAGGGCCCTTTGCGGGTGCGCCCCCTCGTCAAACGGATCAGTCACCAAAGTCCCCATACGCACGTAATCATTTGCCTTTTCCCTCTCCCAATCACATATGTCCCCATCTTCATTGTCATCCTGTTGCCCCGCCGACATGTCAGCCACTGTACCAGCAGCAGAACCTGGTACAACATCCGTCCCCTCTCTGCTCTTGGCAGGCAGCGTACTGTCTCCAGGCCCGTTGCAGGGGTCCCATGGGCGACACTCAGGCATATCGCATGCGCCTCCGCCTGAACGAACCCATGCCCTCCACTTCTGAACATAGAGGTGCTGTGCTGCTTGTTCATCCTGAGTACTACAGCTCTTCTCTGTGCTTTGAACCTCTCTGCCGACATCCCCAGGGAGGGGAAAGGCTGAGTATCTCTTTTCCTTCATCTTTATGCATTCGTCTACCGGCCACTGTGCCCTCAAATGAGACGGATTGTACTGCCAATCTGCGCAGGACTTCTTTAATGCTTTGAGGAAATCCTCATTGCCATTGACTTTTGCTGGGTGGTCCAGTTTCTGCTTCTTACTTTGTGGGGGCCTTGGTGCGTCCTGCAGACCTTGTTGGTACACCTTCTCCCACTCAGCAAAGCATTCAGGGTCCGTAAGCACCCTCACAAGTGCTCCTCCTGGGTGCAGCTCTGCAATGGACGCGGAAGCAGGCCTTGGCAGCACCTCGTGTAAAGTGCAGTGTACGCCCGCCAGACTGCAATACTCTGTGTAATACTGCGTCACAAAGCTCCACAACGTGTCTGCGCACAGAGGCTCCTCTTTGGGCTCTTTCCGCTTGCAGGGAGTCATAATTAGGAACTGCGCTTGTTGCAGCACCTGTTGCCTTGGGGTCAGCTTAATTTTGCGGGCCTTCAGTACCGTGTCCGTGTGCTGAATCCGTGCGGTCTGCTGCTCCAACCGAAGCTGCTTCAGGTGCGCATTCCTCTCCCGTGCGCCCGGGGCCTGTGCATCCGCCTCCTCATTGAGGGCAGCAAGAACGGACTCGCAAATTGGGACATACTCTGCAAAGGTCTGCAGGACGTCCTTCGCTGCCCAAGTGTTGTCCACCGAGTGCCTTTGGAAGAGCTTCGGTTCCGTGGTGATGCTTGCCGACACAGAGGACGTAATCGTCTTGGGCATCTTCCGTTGGCGGCCGAAAAACACCAACCAATTGTCCCGCATTGCCTCTCCCACGTCTTTGATTCTCTGGAAGGCTTGGCCGCTGCGCAGCGCCATGTCAAACAACAGCACACGGGACACGAGTTTGATCTGCGTCGCTGGCCTGTGCACGACTTGACAGTCGCCACCACTGCACGTGGCGCAGGTGATCCCCACGACAGTGTAGATGCCGTGGTAGAGCCTGGGCAACTTGTTCTGCACTGCACTCTGGTACACATGGCCTGCACACTTCTCACAGACCAAAAATGGTTCTCCAATTGACATGTCACATGCAGAGTTGAAAAGACACTCAGAAAGGGAACAGGGCAGCAAGGTGCATGCAACTACACTAGTGCTGAGCCACTCCAGACCTAAACTCGTGTGTCCAATGGTTCAGGATACAAAAAACATTTGCAGAGGGTGAAAAATGAACATACAAGATGGATCGGTGAGGTGCCCCAATTACTTGCCATTGGGGTTTGGGGCCTGCTGGTCAATACCGATCGACTGAGGGGGCGTTTTCGCACAGCGGGCACAGTGCGTACAAAGCGCCAATTAATACCTTTTTATCCGGGAACACCCCTGAAAACCACCCACCAACAGAAGGGAGGATGTGTGATCCATTGAAAACAGCATCGGGGGTGCAGAATTCAGGGCCTTGAGACCCGTGGCAAGCATCAGACTAAAAAAAAAACCCCCTGGTGTACCAGCAGGGGCTGTACGTTGCAGCCCTTGGCTCCAAACACACCTGTTATCTCCGCGAGCCTCTTTCATCACCCTGGCCCTTGCTGTGGGACGAGACTCTGGCCCGCATGTCTTCCGGGCCCCGTTGTGTTGGTGCCATCCCTTGAGATGATCCCTGCTTTGTGGGGGCTCAGGAGGGGCTCCTCGAGGCCTTGCCCCAGATGAAGTGGGCCTAGTTTACGTTTTTTTCTATGTTTCTGCAGAGCCAACAGCCACAGCATCCGTCACGCATTCCTGGACCGCTGCAGCATCCTCAAGTGCCGCAGCTTCGCCGACCGCCACTCTGGTGCTGACGGACACGGACACCGCCACCTCATCACCCACTTCGTCGGCATTTTCAACCCCCACACGATCCGCAAGTGCCACAACAGTGCCCCGTCTCATGGCAACTGCAACCGTCTCACCCAGCGAAACAGCGTCACCGCTTCCGACATTCTGTTGGTACCCCTCCACTGACACCGCATCTCCGTCATCGACCATGTCCCCTGCAAAGACTGCCACAGTGTCGCCTTCACAAGCCTCGGGCTTGACTGCCTCACAATCATCGTCGGCCATGGGTTGGCACCGATGCTTGACAGTGCAGTGCAGTGCAGTGTCGGGCAGGCGACTCCCAGAGGGAGTGGCAGGCACCGTGCGCTTTGCGTGTGCGGGGGTCGGACCAGGAATTTGTCCCCTGTTTGCCCCGCTTTAGATACACAGTCTAGACCACACCCCAATCCCACACACACAGGGGGGGGGGGGGGGGCTGGGGGGGCTCGCATACAAGGACCCGGCCCAGCCGCCCCCCCGGTTATGCTGTCGTATCGGTGGACATGCCTGGCCATGGCCGTTCACAGGCATTGCGAGGGTATTTGGAGAGTGCCGGGACCGTCGTACAAGATGGAATCGCAATGGTGGCCTACGCCACAAGTCTATTTCCGAACAAATCTCTGAAACTCTTCCTGGTTGGCTCAAGTATGGGCGGCGCAATTGCCTTGTTGGTAGCACAAAGGCTACAAGAGCAAGTAACGGGTGTTGTGTTGTTGGCACCCATGCTCAAACTCAATGTTTCGTGGGTGGAGCATTGTGCATTGAAGGCTTGTCCTGGAAAATGGAAAGCATTCCAAGTTCCGCGACTTCCGCGGAAAAACAATATCGAGATGCCAAAAAACGTCAAGAGTGCGAACAGGACCCACTCACAGTGAGCGGTGCGAAGCTGAGAACGAATTCGGCCCTGGTCAGTGTCGATCTGACGCTGGACATTCAGAGAGAATTTGGCTCGATTTCGACGCCCTTTTTGTTGATGATTGCGGACCAAGACCTTGTCGTCAAAAATGAAGGGGCAGAGGAACTCTTTGCCAAGAGTCCGTCACACAACAAGACCAAAAAGCATTATCCGGCTCTTCATGGGCTCTTGTGTGAACCCTCTCCCTTGTTTGATGAAATGAGGGAAGACTTGTTGCGGTGGGTGAATGGGCGAGCGTAGCAATCGCAACTATTCCCAGCAACGTGTGCGACCCCCCCACGTCCCACTGGGGAAGTGGGGAAGGTGGAGTTTGCCATGGAGGCTGAGTAAGTGTGCCGGTTGGTGCTTCCGGGGGCAGGCATTGGTTTGAGTTTTCAGGAATAAATCGGTGGCGTTGCTCGTCCCAGGCCACCGGGCAAGCTTGGGAGGGGGGGCGGTTGCCAAGAGGCAGGAGGGGGACAACGTATAAAAGGGAACAAAATTCAACAGAAAATGATTTCCGGCTGCAATACGCAGGAATGGTGGTTACAAACGGATGCCAAGCAGTGCCTTCTGCATTGGGGTCCATTGGCCTCAGACAACAATTCTGCTGCATATCGCACAGTGGGATAATCGCCATGAGTCAAGTTGACTACCCCTCGAACATGCCGCCTGCGTACAAGAGGAATGCTCTGGCGATGGAAGGAGTAGACTATTGCGGTACAAAACCTACACTCCTTCTGCAGCGGCCACCACCGACTCCCAGCACACATGAGATCCCTCCTCATGGACATTCAGTGCCTCCCACCCCTGGAGCTGCACGCATTCGAGATGGGTTTCCTCACAGAAAAAACAATGCACGGCCGTGCAGGGGGCTAAACAGGGGCGGAGGTGGAGGTTAATCATTGCCACTGTTTTACAGCACCTGCAGGCCCAGCCCCACAACATCAACCCCAACTGCATTTTTGGGGCCTTGTTGGCGCTGGCTTTTGTCCGGGTGCTGGTGTGGTGGGAGGTGGTGCTGGGAGTATGAGTGGAAGCAAGAGCCCCGCAGACACGACGAATTGCCCCGCAGACACCGGCTTCCTCCCCTACAGCCACATTCGTAACGGCTCTGCCAGGGCCCCAAATTGCCCTCCCCAGACACCGGCTTTGTAGTGGCCTTGAACTGGCCCCCGTGCGGTGACACGTGGGTGTGTCAAGTGGTGATTGCGCTCAAGAGAATTGCGCAAGCAACAGCATGCACAGCCAAAAAGAGATCAAGGCTGATCACGAACCGGAATGTCCGGTCCTCGGCGCCTTTCGCCAATGTCTGTCAGGAACAGGAGCAGCGGATAGTGATGACCTGTGTCATACACACAGTAATTGCCTGCTCACACTGGGCCACTCATGCCATGAACACAGCATGTATGCATGGACACATCTCCATTGTTACAATTCAAACATTGGCGTCTCTTTAAACAACTATCAGCAAACAAGCGAGCAACAGACCCCCTCCCCCCGCCCCCGGGTGGGGGGTACTTATACAGTTAACCACGGTTCACCACTGGTCGACCAATCCCCGCACCAAGAAGTATGTGCACCAGCATGTGGAATATGCCATGATGCATATTTAACACCATCCCATGTGGCATGTCTCTGTAGCCAGCCCCATAGGCGATTTCGCGTTTCTTCTTTGGTGCACGGCATGCAACTTGATACATATAACACCCACTCCTGGCTTAAAAGAACATCATGCGGGCTGTAACTGAGGGATTCAGCTTTGGGTCAGCCGCCAACACCTTCACAATGTCCAGGTGGCCGGCCTCAACAGCGGCATAGTATGCAACGGGGTTGTTGACCACAAAATCAGGGTCAGCGGCATAACACTCCTGAAAAAGGCTCATACAGCCATACCTTACAGAGTCCATCACAACGCGCTGTGGTTTCTCAGGGCAGTCAATGAACGCGCGTTCCACACATAGTCTCAGTGGATCGTCTGCGGGGAGCCTTCTGATATAGTACAATGGGGAGCTGCCGACAACATCGCACATGCCAAACAAAGGGTTCAGCTTGGGATCAGCCGCTAAAACCTGCACCATTTCCTGACAGACCCGACCAACAACTGTGGTGCAAGGAACAGGACAGGCCCGCTCAACAGCGTCCCTGAAGGCAGAAGGGTTGTGGATCACAAAATCTGGGTCAGCAGAGTAGCAACTCTGAAAGACCGCCCAATTCTCATAGTGAATAGCATCCCGGACCAGTTCTTTGGGCTTATGCGGGTACTTGGTGAAGCACTCTTCAACACATTTTCGGAGCGGATGTTCAGGCTTCAGTTTGCTGACATAGGGCAAAACGGTGCTGCCAGTCCAATTTGTGACGCCAAACAACGGGTCCATGTTGGCATCCGAGGCCAACACTTCTACGATATCCAGGTGGCCCGCCTCCACCGCGTCCCTGAAGGCAGTGGGATTGTTGATCACAAAGTCCGGGTCAGCGGCGTACGCCTCCCGAAAAAGCTCAACGTCGCCCAATCGAATGGCCTCTTTAGTCTGCTCCGCATTCGACCTGAGGTTATCCTCCGTGTCCAATGGCCATGCGACCCATGGACCTGGACATGGTTCCCTCTTGTGTTCACCCAGCGACGCCTTACTGATGGGGTTCAGGAGTTCATCACATTGACCGGACGCCTTGCGCTTGTTCGAAGGGGGTGATTGAACCTTCGAATCTTTGGGTTCAAGAATGTGCTTGATTAGCGCCGCCTTGGAGCCTTTCTCGGAGACTCCTAACTCTGCACACTTCGCCCTCAATTGTGTAACAGTCATGGCCTTTAGAGCTGATTCGTTGGGTGCTGCCTCTGGTGCAGGGTCTGGAATAGAAGTGGGCGATTCATCATCCTTGAAAGCAAATCCTGCTTTTAGTAGCAGGTGCTTCATGTGTTCCGCGAGCGCCATGTGGGCCTTTCGGGTTTCCAAGGGTGAGGAGAGGCTTTTCGTACGCAGCAGCAGTTCCGAACTGACGTGGATCACCCGCACCTCAACGCCTCCAACATCAATTGCCATTTTCTGTTCGATTTCTTGCCCTGGGCCTAGATGGCCGAACTCGACAATGCGTAGCATTTTTCTGTGCTTTGCCAAATGCCACCGGTACGATGCACGCCAGCAAGATTCTTCGCTAGGTGCGCCCCCTGCAACGACTGGTAGGCTGCACCGGGGCTCCTTTCCATTGCATTTGTCGTCTCCACAACATCTTTTGCTGTATCTGTTTGGGTTGTACAACACGTTGTCACCCAACAGGAGCAGGGCCTCCTTTGCTGGGCCACCGAAGTTTGCAGAATTCACTTCATTGGTGTCATACTTGACCGACAACACCCACCTTCCAGTGGATGACATGCATCAAAGCTGGCAAACATGAGACACTCAAAAAGTGGAAGGTGCTGAAGGGGGGGGAGAGGGCAGGCAGGCCAAAAGGGGGTGGGGGTGCGGGGGGCAGTGGGGTGTAGTACCCGGGGACCAAGCCCGGTAGGTGTTCAGATAACCTCACTGATGCCCATACACTTGGATTAGTGCCTGGGTGTTGTGAGCAGAGAGAGAGAGTGTGTGTGTGATCTGTACTATTTGCGAGGTTGATGGCTTTTAATGTCCTAGCCGCTCTTGCGACGGGAGGGTTAGGGGTTAGCGGGTTAGAGCCTGCCTGAAGCCTGCCCTATCCCACCCCCGGCCCCCCGGTATGTCGCGGCGCGGCGGAAGGACGCCATCCTGTGGCTATGTGCCCTCCTCGGAGGCCCTCCCGTGGCCCTGATCCGGGCCCTGTGTGCCGCCTCGGGGCGACGCCGCCGTCCCCTGCCCTGCTGGGTCTCCCCCCTCCCCCCCGGTCACGGGGTCTGGCACGAGCGCCGGCCCTCCGGAGGGCAACACGCCCGCTTGTTGCTGTAGCCCCCCCCTCTGCACCGGCAGGCACCGTTGTCCTCCCCCCAACACCCTGGGATGCCCCTCGTGATGGCGGCTGCAGCAATGCCGCACCCCCCTGTGCCCCCTGCACTGTACTATTTGCGAGGTAGATCCTTATGCAGCCATGAGATGGCAGGTGCATTCGGCTCAGTCTGCTGTCGCCTCTTTGCACCTGTGACCCACCCCTTCTGCGGAATCAGAACCTCTGTGTGAAATCAGGTTATGTAACCTCGGAGCTGGCCCTTCCGTGTACCCCTAGAAAAAGCTGGCGGCAGATCTCTTCCGTATCCGACGTCTCTGCCAGCCCCTGTGGAACAGGGGCTGGTGGGGAGGGCGGGGATGGCGTTCTGGGCCTCCGCTGCTTAGGGGCGGGAGGCGTTGGGGGTTGATGTGTGTGTGTGTGTGTGCGTGTGCGCTGTACTATGAACGAGGGTTGATGGCTTTTAATGTCCTGGCCGCTCTTGCGACGGGAGGGTTAGGGGTTAGCGGGTTAGAGCCTGCCTGAAGCCTGCCCTATCCCACCCCCGGCCCCCCGGTATGTCGCGGCGCGGCGGAAGGACGCCGTCCTGAGGCTATGTGCCCTCCTCGGAGGCCCTCCCGTGGCCCTGACCTGGGCCCTGTGTGCCGCCCCGGGGCGACGCCGCCGTCCGCTGCCCTGCTGGGCCTCCCCCCTCCCCCCTGATCATGGGGGCTGGCACGACCGCCGACCCTCCGGAGGGCAACACGCCCGCTTGTTGCTGCAGCTGCAGCCCCCCCCTCTGGACCGGCAGACACCGTTGTCCCCCCCCCAACACCCTGGGATGCCCTTCGTGGTGGCGGCTGCAGCAATGCCGCACCCCCCTGTGCCCTTTGCATGACTTGCACGCTGGGGCCCTGTGCTCATCGCACAAGGTCTGCATGGGGCGCCGCGGCTGCCCCACTCTTTTGCCCCCCGCCCGCTGCGCCCTCTTCTGTGGGGGGGAGGGGGGAAGGGACTCTGCCTGCTGTCCTGTGACTGCCCCTGGGGGGGGTTCCTGCTCCGCCCGTGTAGCGGATGCCGCCGCCGCCGCCCCCCCGGAGCTGTCCCCTGGGGGATGGCAGTCAATCGACATCTCCTGTCCCCCCCCTGAGGGGTCCCCCTCCGCCGCCTCCGCCCCCGGCGCGCCGCCCCCCGAAAGGCTTGGGTGAGGTTCGACCGAAGCCCCCTGGTCCTGCCCCCCCCCTCGGGGGGGGTTCGCGGCCCCCGGGGGGGGGTCGGCGCCCTCCCCTTTGGCTGATGACCCCGCCCGAGCCGCCGTCAGCCGGCGTGAGATGTCCCCGAAAATGTCCGCCAGCCCCCGGGAGGGGAGGGAGGGGGGGTGGGGACGCGGCTGAACCCCCCCCACCCGTGCGTGTCCGCCCGGGCGTCCGGCTGGCACGCGTGGCGCTTGGACTCCGCGTGCCCCCCCGTGCCCGGTGGCTCCCGCTGGGAGGGGCGGGGAGAGCGGGAAGGGCCTCCTGAGCTCTCCCTGCTGGTTTAACATACCGGAGCCGCTGTACTATGAACGAGGGTTGATGGCTATTAATGTCCTGGCCGCTCTTGCGATGTACTATGAACGAGGGAGACCCATACGTGGCTGTAGTGCAACCGGCATACTTAGCCAAGCACCAGGGCGGGGCTGTGCATATGCTCGGAATGGTCTTTCCACGGAGTCAGAACCTCTGTGGTATTGCGGGATCATGTGATTTCCAAAGATGCGCGGCCGTGGCCCTTAGAAAACAGGGCCCTCACCACCGCCGTGTCGTCACCATCCAACTGCATCCCCTGCGGCCGCGGGGCCGGGGGGGAGGGGGGGATTGGGGATTTGGGTCGCCCCCTAACTCGATACCTAAATCGATACCTAACTCGATACCTAACTCGATACCTAACTCGATACCTAGGGGGAATCCTTGCACTGCGCGCACACTGTGCGCTACTTTTAGACTATGTTCCCCCCGAAGAGCCCCTAGGCACATCCCTTGGAAACGCCATTAGAATTAGGGGACCCAAACTGGACTGGAGGGGACCTTGAGGGGGACCTTCCCGGTTCTTGTACTACCAAGATGGGTTGAGAGTGGTGAATCGGCAATGCAAGATGGAGTCCATCTCCCTTGCCATCCCAAGTTCAGACTTGTCACCTCACTGCCCTCCATCTCCACCGCCCAACACACAGTCAAGTTACCCCCCAAAGGCCCGTGGTATTCCAAGTGGAGGACTCCGTCTTCAGCCGTCCCAACCACCATGGCACGAGGTCGCAGGCCATTGGAGCGGGTGTAGAACACCCTATCCCCAATACTAAGATCCATGGAGAAAGTGCGCCCGAGAAATGAGGAGGGAAGTATGATGTCCCGTAGCAGGCACCCTCAAAGTGTATCACCATATCAATCAACCGAGAAAAAGAGTAGGTGTGGTGGAAATGGGGAAAAAATGTGCGCAAAAAAGTAGAAATGGGTGAAACAGGGTGGACATCCAAAAATGCCAGATCCCCAATGCATCAAAACCTACTATGAAACAACAATGATGCCCAAAGTACCACAACGTATGGGTTTCTGCTATGGCAAAACGCCCAAATAGTTGCACTACGCGCGCACTGCAAGCGCACTGCGCTTAAGGCGCACCCCTAACTCGATACCTAACTCGATACGCAACTCGATACCCAACTCGATACCTAAATCGATACCTAACTCGATACCTAACTCGATAACTAACTCGACACCCAACACAATACCTAACTCGATACCTAACTCCATACCTAACTCGATGCCTAACTCAATACCTAACTCGATTCCTAAAATTCTATTGCCTTCGGCAGTGCACCTCGAAGAGAGGTTGACAGTCAGCCAAGCAGTCCCTGAGCCAGGCCAGCAGTCAGTCAGACAGAAACACACAGTTTGAGTTTTTTGTCAGTGGCAGACACAGCCCCAAGTAGTGGGGACACATTTTATCCTGTTATCCAGCAGTAATGCAGCACGCTGCGGACTTTTTGGTCGGCGGTTCGAACCCTGGTCGGCCGATTATGCCGCCGCCGCCGCCGCCGCCGAAAAGAGTAGTCCCACCTGGGTTCGAACCAACGACCATTAGCGCTGACACCTGCTGCGTTACCATTCGACCACCAGGTGCGTCTGAGCGATATGTTTCCCCACTGCTTGCAGCCTTCTGAGCGAAAACTTTTGACCCCCCCCCCCCACCCCCCCACCCCCCCACCCACCCCCCCCCTCAAAAAAGTGATATCCAGTTTTAGGGGATATAGGCCTCAGAATCAAAAAATCCATTGGGGGATGGTCTTATTGGGCAAAATAATGATTTTACAAGGGGTTGGACATCAAATATCATGCCTTGGGGTATGCTACGCAAATGACCCCCAAAAAGGGGGGTATACGGCGCCCGCGCTTGCGCTTGATCCAACAACCTCTCTTCGAGGTGATTGGTAGGGGCCTTGTGGGAACAAAGGCACACAAAGAACTATTTTAGCGAGGCATCAATGGGAGACCCACAGAATTTGACCATACTCCATCGACAAATGCTCAACGCGTGGCAAACGCAACTGTGGGGGAATCTTTGCACTGCGCGCGCACTGCACGCGCACTACGCGCTACTTTTAGACTATGTTCCCCCCGAAGAGCCCCCAAGCACACCCCTTGGAAACGCCCTTAGAATTAGGTGACCCAAACTGCCCCAGCTCAAGAAAGTTGCAAACTACCTTCCCATAACATAACACACAAATGTTCCTTACGATGCCCCACTGCCACATGCGTGGTTTCGGTTGTGAGGAAGGGGCTCTCCCCTTTCCCTTGCGGTTAGAATCGGATTGGGGTTGAGATTGTGTAGCCACGGGGGGTTGCGAGGACTGAGAGGGTTTAATGTTGTCTCTCTCCTGCACCCCTGGCACCCCTGCATGCACAATCCGTTGTCGTGATCATTCGGGGTCGGCTGGTCACGGCCACCCCGCCACCCCGTCGAGCCCCTCGTCTGGTCGCCCCGCATCAGGACTTGTGGGGCCCACTTTGGGGGGGGCGATGCCATCTCTGGGGTCATCCAGGACGATGGGGCAGTTTTTGCTTCCCTCAGTGGGGGCTGTCGCAGCAGCGGGTTCAGTGGTGCCTGCCCCGGCGTCGGCCACATCAGGGGGTGGGGGGGGGTTTGTGGTATCCTCGTCCACTTCCATGCCCTCATCTGAGGAGTCTCCGGAAGAGGAGGAGTCTTCAGATGAGTCAGACTGGTCTGGCTTCGCGCCCCGGTTTTCACCGGCCGTGCCCCGAGGCTTTTGGCGCTTGACGGATTCGGGAGCTGGCTTCGGCGGGGGTTTCCTGGGCCCTGTTCGCTTTTCCCAGGCCTCCCTTGGCCAGACATCTTTTGTTCTGATGGATACCCCTCCCATGTCGCGTGAAGGGAAGCCTGTGAAGCTCTCAGGGTAGGGTAGGGAGAGGAACTCAGGCAGGGACCAGTCTGCAGGTGCCTTGGCATAGTGCCTGGCCTGTTTGAGGTCCTTCCACCTTCCCCAGTCTGCCAGGCTGGCCAGTGTTCCTCCCAGGATCCTGAATGCAGCTGCAGCCATGCGTGCCCATGGATGCCATGTGATGTGCCCAAGGGGGCAGTGTTGCATGCACTCTTTCTGGATGCTGCGCAGTGCATTCCTGCCACCTGGCAGGACTGGGCTTTGGGGGGGGGTGTTGGGGTGCTTAAGGGATAGTACGTACTTCCTCCATTGTTCAAGGAAGGGCGAGAGTGGGTACTGCACCCATTCTTTTCCACGTTTCTCATCGAAAAACTCGATGCACCCAGGGGTGGTGATCCCTTCCCACGAGACGCTTTCCGAATCCCCGCTACGCATTCTGAAGACAACTGCGCAAGTCGCGAGGAAGAACAGGCGGGGCCACGCCCAGTGGATACGGGCCCTGCCGAGGAACTCGAGGTGTTGTGCCGTACCGTAGGGTCTCGGGGGGGCATGGGGTGCTGTGATGCGTGCAATGGCCTCCACTTGCAGCCAGTGGAGTTGGAGGACTGAAGGGGGTAAGAGCCTGAGTTTCTCCAGCACTCGGAGCGCGGACACCAGTCCGGTTGCTGCAGATCTACCCCGCTTTCGCCTGGCGATTGCGCAGATTCTCTTGTTGAGTGCGACCTCAAGAGTATCGGATGATTCGCTGTTTTTGGCGAACTGACGGAGGGCAGACATGTATGCTTCCCTGGATCCTGATGTAATCGCCCTTGCTGCCAGCTGCAGTGGGCCGTCAGACCATTCATCGGACGAAATGGAGAAGTATGTCCGTATGGCGACGGACACATCTGCCATGTACACGGTGCCACTGCCTGACCCTCCCCCCGCGTGCCCCTATGCCTGGTTTCCGAATTGGAACCCCATTTCTCTGTAAATGGACTGCATGTGTTGTTGGGCCTGCGCGTTGGGGAATTGGGGGACTCCCTCCGCGGCGGGGGTGGACTGGCACCCTGAAAGGATTGCTGGGGGTGGGGTTGTGCTGCATTTCCTGTGGCGCTTTGGAACATCTGTGGCACTCCCTGGGGGTTCGCATGCGGGCAGTACTGTTCCCAGTGGTTCCCCCCGCAGACACGACACTGGCCGGGGGGGGGGCCAGCCATATCGAATGCGACCCCCTTCGACGAGACTAGGACCTGCAGCTGTCCCATCATTTTAACCCTTCCCCCCCGCCTTTGAGTGGCGAGGGGGCAGTTAGTAGCCCAGTGGCCAGGCCCCCCGCATTTAAAGCAATTGCCTGGGGGGGTGTGAAGAGTTGTACCCCCTCCCGCCATGGCGCCTCCCTGTTGGTGAGGGACCATCTGCATCCCCTGGGGTTGGTTTTGGGGGTTCGTTGACTTCATGCCTTGCCGCTTCGCTCTCAGCTCCTCGTTGACAGTGTTCCAGATTAGAATTGCCAGCTCCTCAGTGAACCACTGCTCGTTTTTTTCTTTATAGGACTTCAGGCCTGTCAGTAAACTTCCCATCCAGGCATATGGGAGGTGCTCACCAAGCAGTTTGTTCAGTGCCTCTTCATTGAGCTGGGGCACCAATATTTTGCGTAGTGCGTCGTTCTCCACACGCGCTGCAGCCAGTCGGGCTACGAGTTCATGGAATGCTGCGACTCCAGATTCCCCTTGCCCCGGGCTCGGTGTGGTAGTCGCCTCGCGTGCCGCTCCTTCTTGTTCTCCCGGTTCGCCGCCTGCGTTCGTGGCGTCCTTCCACTCGATAAAGGTGCCGTTGAGGAAGTCGGGCTGGAGGTTCTTTCGCACACGGTACACCGCAAGAGCTGCGATGGCTTCGTCCTTTTCGAGGTGCTGGAGTCCCGCTCTGGTGCACAGCGCGCCGACAGCTCCATCTGGGACCTCCTGCTCTACCATGTCTTCCTCCAGCTGCACTGCCCACTCCGCTATTTCCTCCTTGTGCAGTCCTTTCCCCAGGAGGGTTGCGTACGGGCCTTCAGTCCACTGGCGCCACTTTCGGAGCGCGATGACTGCTTGTTCACGCTGTGCGTCGTCCGTGATCTGTGCTGCCCTCGAATTTGGCCCAGGAGGATGCGCCTGTTGCAATTCACTGTCTGCCTTTCCGTTATTGTCTAATTCCATCGTGCGACTTGGCTCAGGCATGCAGTGACCCACGTGGGGTTAAAAAACCAAAAACTCAGTGAGTCTAAGATACAGACGAGGTGCACAGTGAATTAAACTTATGTTTATTGCATAAACATGGGTTGAGGGAGATTGGAGCTGGACGAAGCCACATCGGCCCGAGGGGGCGCAGCAACACAAAAAGCATCCAGTGTGCATTGCCGCTGTTCTAGGAACTGCTGCGCATGTTTTGCTTGTTTCTTGGCCTCTCTCTCTCTTTTCTCACGGCGCAAACGGTCAATCGCAGGCTGCAGTGTTGGCGCTTTACTGCCGCCTTCAGAGAATGGTTGGCCATCAAGCCCATCCTGGATGATTACACTTTCTTCATCCCTTGGTAAGTGGTTACCCTTGCCGAACCGCAAGATCTGCTCAATCACCTTTGGCACACCCAAACAAAGGGGGACAGAATCTGAAGTCAAAACCTCCGCTAGGGGTCACCATGATGCCCCTAGGGGCCCCTAGTATCTCAAAGTATGGGTCTCTAGTACCGCCGGACGCCCAAATAGTTGCACTGCGCGCGCACTGCACGCGCACTGCGCTTAAGGCTCCCCCTGTAGGTGTAAAAGCTACGCCCCCTTTCGCCCCATAATAGCCGTGGTTTGGATCCCATTTCAGCAATTGGGCACTGCCACGTTTCAGCCAGTTGATGTGAGGCGGAAACCGGCACAATCTGCATGGCTTTGACATCCTTGATGTCATTTTGTTGGCACGCATTGAGACGTCCAGCACATCTGAGACATCACAACCGCTGCCGCTCTTAACATCTACATGAGCACCACATTCACGCAACCATGAGTCGATCCGTGCGGCTACCGGGAGACAGGGCATCGCAGCGCATGTGACAACCAACGCAAGGCACACAAACCCTTTCTGCACAGCACAACAGCATGCAAAAGCGTCGGCAGGCAGAGTCGCAGACTGTGTTTGTGAACCACCAGCACCTGCACTGCTGGCGCTCAGGATCAATGGTGCCATGTGCCTGCAGTACGTCGGCAAACGGTCTGAGCGTGGCAGGCAGAGTCGCAGACTGTGTTTGTGAACCACCAGCACCTGCACTGCTGGCGCTCAGGATCAATGGTGCCATGTGCCTGCAGTACGTCGGCAAATGGTCTGTGACCGTGGCCGGGACATTCCCAGGGCCCAGCGGCGCTTCTCTTATGCGCATGGCCCTGCGGCTGGAAAGCGCACACGGGAGATCGCCCTCGCGGGGCAGTGCACTCTAAGACAAAGGTCAAGGATGCAGGGGTGAGGATCCTCCTTCAGACCCAGGGCTCCAAAACGCGGAGACGGGGTCGTTGGGTTAAGGTTAGGAATGCTAGAAACGCCAGCCACATCCGCGGCTCTCGAGGGTGGGCGCTTCGAAAAAGCAAAAGGTTTGTCCGTTGGCCAAACTGGTCCAGACTGTAGGCAAGG
Source organism: Eutreptiella sp. 'Long Island Sound 2002' (assembly GCA_964036045.1). Taxonomy (NCBI): domain Eukaryota; phylum Euglenozoa; class Euglenophyceae; order Eutreptiales; family Eutreptiaceae; genus Eutreptiella; species Eutreptiella sp. 'Long Island Sound 2002'. The sequence continues at coordinate 11,839,531 of OZ038403.1, forward strand.
CCGAGGCCCACTTACCGGATGGTACTCGGGGGGCGTTTTCGCACAGCGCGGGCACAGCGCCAATTAATACGCTGCCTATCCTGGAAACACCCCTGAAAACCACCCACCCACAGAAGCATGCAGGATCCATTCAGAACACAATGGGGGGGTGCAGAATTCAGGACCTTGGGACCCGTGGCAAGCATCAAACTAAAAAAAAACCCTGGTGCACCAGCAGGGGCTGTAGGGTGCAGAGTTCAGGAGACCCTGGGACCCGTGGCTACCGGCGGTGGAAAACAGCCGACTTTTCGCACAGCGCGGGCACAGCGCACGGTGCGCCCCCTCGGGAATGTCCTCGGAATCAAGGATCAGAGCTGTCCGATTCTAAAATTGTCCATCCGAGCGCCGCGGCAGCGGACGTAAAACGCAGGGAGGATGACGTGAATCTGACACCAGGAGATGCAGGGGGACACTTGCACGCCCGGCAGGCCTCCCCGCTGCTCGCTTCGAAACCTACTTGAAGCAGGGGGAAAGGAAAGCATATCAATGAGCTGAACTGATGGGGTCGGTGACAACACAAATCTGTGGGGAGTATTTTTTGTGAACCAAATTGAAGCCACACCTGCCACCTGCACAACGACAAAGCAGAAAAGGGCACCAGCAAACAGCGGTCCCCATTGGCCAGACAACAACCTGGCAACGAATGAAGTCCCCACTTCACCACTAGAGCAAGGGGGGGTCAAGCACTGTCGGACCAGAGGGTAGGTGTTGTGCAAGGTCAGCGGGCCTATGTTTTTTTGTTTTTTTTTTGGCTCAGACCAAGATGAGCTGGCGTAGCCCGCTCACTTCACAGTACTCGAGAGAACCTCTTGGAATCAAGGTTCAGAGCTGTCCAGTGCTACGATGATCCCAAGATGGTGTGGTAGCGGATCTGACACGCAGTGAGGATTCGCTGAGTCTGAAACCAGGTGATGCAGTGGGAGACTGCCACGCCCGTAGGCTTCCCAGTGTGCATGAGGCACAATGACTGTAGGCTGAAGAAAACAGCGGTGTGAAGACTGAAGGCCGAGATGAATCAGCAGGTTGCATTTCATACACTATCAGAGAGGTAGGGGGAAGGAAATTCAGGCACAACTGGTCACTATTTGCTTGGGGCAGGGAGTACTGCTGTGGGGTGGTCGGTGACACACAAGAGAGGTCAGCGGGCCTATGTGTTGTATGCCTCGGCCCGCGAGACCTGCCAAGGCCAACCGTTTTCTATGAAGTGAGAGAGAACTGCAGCCACAACGTTTCTTGAAACAGGAGACGCTTTGACGGTGGCCATCTGAACGACAAGATGGGGTATGTAAAGCGACCCACTGGCTACAGCACACCGTAGGTCTCCATCCGGACATACGTACAAACAGAATGCTCTTGGGCGGGAAACTGCCGTACCTTAAGACAGAATGGCGAAGCAAACCCCCCCCCTTGCGCAAGCACGGCCGCGGTCCCAAAAGTCAGGTCAAAATGGCGGTTCAACGCCCACCCCCGTACTTAGACAAGGCCGTGCATGCGCGCGACACACATGACAGCAAAGGTGTGGGGGGGGCCTCAGATGGGGATGGCGAGGGGCTGCGAATGGGGAAGAGCACTTTATCAAAGGCGGCATTGTGCTCAATATACTTCCCATTCCGCATGTACTCCAGATGGATGTAGTTGTCCCCATGACAAAAGGGACCAAAAATTTGGCAGACACATGTTCCCCAGTGCTCCGAGGGTACGTGACAGCCATGCCGGGCATAACATTGTTAGCCATGGCTGAAAATCACATTAGAACAAGCAGCATGGGGTTCCAATGTGTAGTACAATGTTGTTATCAACAGAATGCACCATCACAGACATGAATAGCCCCTCTTTCCCTGTACAAACACTCTACAAACACCCAATCCTCAATTCTGGACCACAAGAACAGCGGTCCTAAAATTTCCTCAAAACGGCGGTTCAACGCCCACCCCGTGCTTAGACAAGGCCGTGCATGCGCAAGAGGGGGGGGGGGGGGGGGGCACTATTGTCAGTGTTAGTCTGCAATGCAGAAAGGTCAGAGCTGAAGTACGGAAGGAACACAAAAATGAGAGAAAGAGACACGAGACAAAGGAAGCACAGAATTTTCGTTGACGCAGTCTCCTGAAATTCTCAGGTTCATTCTTTTTTTGGGTTCAGACGAAGATGAGCTGGCGTAGCCTGCTCACTGCACAGTACTCCAGATAACCTCTCGGAATCAAGGTTCAGAGCTGTCCAGTGCTACGATGATCCCACAATGGCGTGGTAGCAGATCTGACATCAGTCTCCTGAAAATTCTATTGCCTTCGGCAGTGCACCTCGAAGAGAGGTTGACAGTCAGCCAATCAGTCCCTGAGCCAGCAAGCAGGCAGTCAGACAGATACACACAGTTTGGGTTTTTTGTCAGTAGCAGATACGGCCCCAAGCAGCACGGAGGCCCTTCGCTGGAATCCAGGTAGTGGCCGAGTGGTAACGCAGCCGCCCGGCATCCGTGTGTTCGGCGGTTCGAACCCCGGTCTGCTAAAAATTTGGCAGACCAGGGTTTGAACCGACGCCTGCACATCCGGAAGCGGCTGCGTTACCATTGGACCGCTGACCGTATTACAAGCGACTTGCGTTCTCACTGCTTGTAGCCTATTAAGCAAAAACTTTTGACCCCCCCCCCCCCCACCCACCCACCCCCCCCCCCCACCCCCCCTCAAAAAAGTGATATCCAGTTTTAGGGGGTAGAGGCCTCAAAATCAAAAAATCCATTGGGGGATGCTCTTATTGGGCAAAATAATGATTTTACAAGGGGTTGGACATCAAATATCATGCCTTGGGGTATGCTACGCGAATGACCCCAAAAAAGGGGGGTATATGACGCCCGCGCCTGCGCTTGATCTAACAACCTCTCTTCGAGGTGATTTTCAGGTTCATTTACAAACCAGTGGGACGTGGTTAGTTCCAGATGCATAGGATGTCACTGTGTGTGCTGGGGAGAGACCCCGGAAACATGAGCAGGAAGTCAAGGTACGCCCCAAAATTGAAAGTGATAACGCTTCGTGTTGCTGAGATCAGGGGAACATTTGTGCACTGTGTGCACATGCGGCAATTCCCACCAGAACGGAAATCCACCTAAAACCACCAACCACTTCTGCACAACAGGGCAAAGCAGTAAGAGGAACAACTGAAATATTCTGTGATATCCAAACTTGTACTTCAATATACCTGTGAACAATCAAACTAGGCACCCAAAGTACAACTATGCAATGGCATAAAGGATGTCCACATGTTCAAGTGGCAAGTGCCACGCTGAAATTTGTCATGTCATTTGGATGGTGCACACACAATTGGCAACAAACACCATCAAAACATTGTTGCAAAGCAGCTGTGTGTACATCGCGTGGAACAGACCCATCAAGCGTGACCAAACACCTTTTCTACACTCATTTTTACACAAGGCCCAATGTAATGCATCACATCAGTAGAGTTAAACTCATTCTACACCCATTCCCATCAGCACCAACAACAACTTCCTCACCATGTTCATCTACATCTGCCTCAGCTCGAATAGTCTGGGCACCGACAGGGGACCACACACTGGGAAAGCACAAGGATCGGGTGCCACTGCCACTGCCCTTGAAGCCCAACCACCAAAAAACTAGCCGACGCATTGCTAATCGACAAACATGGCAAAGCAGAGGTATACGGTATGGCACAGGGAACACCGGGCTTGCGCTTTCAAGGGGGTAAGGGTTGGGTTCCCGGCCCCTTTCGGGTGACCGCTGGCCGCGTGAACCGCTGCCGTCTGCCCCCAACGGCCAGTCCACCGGTTGGTGCCCACCAGAATGTGCCTCCCAACCGTTTTCCAACCGTGGAAAACGGGTCCTGCAGCCATGAGCCCCCCTCCTCCTCAAGCACATTGCTGGGGAACAGCACAGGAGTGCCATTTCTGATCAGTACCAGAGGACGCGGAAGTAGCGGAAGTAGCACGCTGCTCCTCTCCCTGACGCAGGGCGCACACATAAGATAAGGCATCCGATCGTTTCGAGTCAAGGGGCACTCGCATTCACGCACAACTGCGGGGCAGAAGAGGATCGGCCTTCTTCACGACCGCACGGCGTCTGAACGCAGCGCAAACCCTTTGGGGCAGGGCCGCAGTGCAGGCCCATTGTCCCTGCGTCTGGCGCGGGAGGCCCGTTGCAAAAGAGCAGGACGCCTTTCCTTTGCATGGCCTCTGGCGCGCAGGTCCGCGGGGCTCACAGAAGCACCCCCCCCCCCCCGCCCCCGGGCGCACGTCGCTGACACCACCTGCAGGGGTCGAGCATCGTGTGCTGCACGGCAGGGCATACCGGTGACCGGAAGGAAATCATTTTAAGGAGCAATAGTCCATGGCGTCATCGCCATATCTACACCGAACCTGACGTCAGCAACAGGCCATTAAGGTAATTAGACTGGCTGGACCCTGTAAGAGGCTCCATCCATAGGGCAAACCGGTGACCGGGTGGTGAGGCTGGGCACACTGGCCTCCCGGATCAGCCCGAATGGGAGGTCTACCATGTGCTGAACCATGAGGGAAAGGGGGGGGCGGGGCAGCCGATAGTTGAGGAGGGCGCGAGCCTGGTAAGGGCCAGGACACTCTTGTGCCCGGAGGGAGGGGGGAGGGCCGCCCCAGCCCGCGCCCGTGCGTCCAGAACACACGACGGTCCGCCCAACCCTCGCAAAGGACGGCCCCCTGTCACCCGGGGAGACCACGCACCAGGACCCACACCTGACCCTTCACTACAACTCCATTGTACCGGGGGGGGGGGGTAGCCAGAGGTGGGCTTTGCCTCAGCGCCACGGACTGTTGGGGGATTACCCCCCCACCCCCCCCCCCCGGTCGGGGGGGTAGCCAGAGGTGGGCTTTGCCTCAGCGCCACGGACTGTTGGGGGATTACCCCCCCACCCCCCCCCCCCCCCCCGGTCGGGGGGGTAGCCAGAGGTGGGCTTTGCCTCAGCGCCACGGACTGTTGGGGGATTACCCCCCCCTGCGCGATGCGCGGCCTGCAATTCCCGAAGGTTTTGCCTCCGGGGAACGCAGACCTTACCGGCTATGCCAAGGGCTAGACTTGCGAGGGCAATGGCAAAAGCACTGTAAATGCCGGAAACAACACCTCCTACTGAAGGGAGGGGGGAAACGTGGCAGGACAAGCCTCAGCATCCCTGAAATACCATCCCCAGCCCCGAATCACAGGGAAAATCCCCATACTTGTGGTAGCCGATTAAGGTCCTGCACGCTGTGCGTACAGGGGTCAGCGCAGAAGCAGGTTGTGGCAGAGCCACCGCGCCGCCCCCCAAGCCTCACCCTTACTGTACACGGCGAGAGAGAAGGACTCCAAAACTTGTGGAAGCAACACCCCCTGTTGTTCTGAGAACGGCATTGTTCTCACGAGGAAACGGGGAGTAGGCTGGTTGGTTGTCATGCAGCACAATAGGGGCCGAGTGTCACGGCTTTTGTGGGACATGCTTCTGTTAATTGAGGCCGTGTGGGTATATCTGGGGGTGAGTGAGGGCAAATGCCGCTTTGTGGGTGAGAATGCCGATCCCACTGCGCACCATCTTTGTGGGCGTTTTTTGGTGGAGACCAACATGAGCTGGCATGCCCGCTCCATGTACGCCACTCGAGACAACCTCACGGAATCAAGGTTCAGAGCCGTCCTGTTCTATGATTATCCCACAAACAATTGTAGTGGCGGATCTGAGGGGGTGTATCCGCACCGCGCGCGCACTGCGCGTGCACCGCGTCAGGTATTTGAACAACTTCTCCAGGAGATGGTCTACGGGGAGAGGAGTTGTAGATGGTACCTGCTGGGCTCTGAGGCGTTACCATTCCCCCTGATTGGCTCTGGATGAAAGGGTCGATGGGACAACCCCAGTACCCGCACCGCGCATGCACCGCGTCTGATACTCCCCCTGACACATAGTAAGGATTACCTGAGTCTGAAACCAGGTTACGCAGTGGGAGTACCGCCGGTGGGCTTCCCAGTGTGCACGAGGCACGAAGACTGGAGGCTGAAAAAGACAGCAGAGTGTTAAGTGCAGATGACTTGATCCCCACTGCGCACCATCGCAGTATACTGCCCCCGTGGCGTCCAATATGCTGCCGGTGCCAGCAGAGGCTTCGCATGCGGCCACCCCCATGGACGTGAAGTGCGGAGGGTGACCACAGCGGACGTCGGTAGCGTAAGGCAGGACCGCGGGGTGGAGGTTAAAACCCGATTCACATGAGCGAAGCGCAGCTGTCGGTGGAACCTGTGGTGGACTTACGCTGGTTAGAACCGCCGCCTCCCAAGGGCTGCTGCATTGCGCCCACTCGAAGACACATACCCCCCGCTCCCTTGTAATGCCTACGCAAAAGTACCAAACACATACGGTCCCTACGCCTGCTATAGCTTGGACAAGGCCGTAGATGCCCGGGTTCAAAAAGAGAGGGTTGCATTGTGAGCTGGTGCCAGAAAGGGGAACATAATGCACAAATATCCCCAAAATCAGAGCTATGTGGGTTCAAGTGGGCAAACACTCACAACAAATGTGTCCATGACTCCATGTGACTCGCAAATTCGTCACCAAACCCATGTCTTATGTGGCTGCACTACATTTGTACGGAATCAAATCAGGTCCCAAATTAATACGGTCCCTACGCCTACTGTAGCTTGGACAAGGGCCTAGCTTCCACAGGGGGGGGGGTAACTTCAAAGAGGAGTGGAAAGGAAAGATGACGCACATTGGTGTGTGAAACAGGCCCTGCAAAACAAAGGGTCCAGAGGGCCAGCACTCGCCACAACTTGGGTGTCTCCACGGCGTGGGACACATACGGGGCAAAGGCAACCAAAAAGAGGACAGTGGACCCTCCTCCCCCGCTCGGGACTGGGGGTCCCTCCAACGCCTACCGTCCCCTTGGGAGGGGCCGGGCCCCCTCGGACCCCACTTTTGGCAGTTTTTGGGCGCCAAAGGCGTCGAAAGCCGCCGGGGTACGACAAGGGGTGGACACTTCTTTTTCGCCTGAGTTGTGTGTACTCAAAATGCTCAGAATCTTACAAATGGAGATGAACACAATGAAAACGTTTTTGATCCCCCACCCTCACCCCACCCCAGCCCACTTTATGATCACTACAGCGCGGACCCTATCTTGAATTGAGGCATAAATCAAGGGCATATGGTCCGAAGAATACAATTGGTGAGCATGAACGATCATCCTCACACGTACAAAAAGTTCTTAGAACTGTATGCAAAAAAAATCCTGTAAAAACATGGTATGTAAAACCCCATATGTTAAGATACGTGATATTCAAAGAGAATAACTTTGGCTGCTTGGAAGCCCCCCCCCCCCCCCACGGTGCGGCTATTTCCCCCCCAAAATACAAACCTCAAAAGGATCAGCGCAACTCTGATCACTTTTAGGAATGTATGGAGTTAGACTCCGGCCCCCTTGTACAAAGGCCAACCGGATTCTGAACCAGGGCTGCCGCCCTTGCACCATTGCTCACTGGTCTATTCCATGAGGTGGGGAGGCTGCCAGTGGAAGCACCACCATTTCACATCACAATTCCCATGATGCCCCACACATTACTTACACTGCCACACCCCAAGAGTTGGGTTGTTTGGCCTGCGGTCTTTGTGTTGTTTAACACAAACCTCCAGCCCCGCTGAAGTGTTCACCATCCGGGGGCATTGTCCGGGTCGGAAGCTGAAAGCGAGTCCTTCCCCTGGGATCCTGCCCTGGGCAGGGATGCATTGGGAGGGGGTGGAGGTGAACCCCCCCCCCCTCCCAGGGCGCCCAGCCTATGCCCAGCCACTGTCCCCAAGTGCCAGCCTCAATGGCATTTGTAACCGACAGTAACTGCCCCCAACCGCTTCGGCAACCTCCTCCAACCGCCTGGCTAACCGCTTCTGGGGCTGCCTCTGAGGTCCCTTCCCTTCTAACGCATCCCTGGCCCTGGGGTAGCCATGCTTTGGTTCCTCCCTGCCCTGGGGCCCGGGTTCTGCAAGCTGGGGCAGTAGAACAAGTCCTGAGCCTATGTCCTTTCTTGTAGCGTCCTAGCGTCGAGTGGAGGCGGTCCCATTTGGATCCCACTGGCCAGCCAAGTGCCATTTTGGCACCATTTGGGTATATCGCGGGGAACAACCCGCCTTTGTTTGAAGGCTCGTCAAAGCAAAGCGCTGGAATGGGCACTGCATGCGTGATCCGCACAAAAAAGATCGGTAGCCAGCGGACGGTTGGTCCGACGGGCGCAGAAAAGACTTCTGAGGCATCTGCCGGTGGGTCGGGCAAAAGGTCGAATGGCCCGGCGAAACGTCGGGTGGGGCCTCCGCAAACGGGAACGAGGGGCGGGCGCGCCGAGTGCCGTGGAGCTGCCCCGGCTTTGGCCTTTGGTACAATGCCTGTGATCAAGATCGAGACGGCCGTGTTCGTTGGGGGTTTGGGATTCCCCGGAGACACTCAGGAATGCCACCCACAAGAGTTACGTTACACTACGGGACGTGTTGCACTTGAAGACTCTCGAAGCTTTGCTGTGTACTGAGCATGCGGCGGACGGCGGGCTCCCCACAGACGTCGGCGCAGCGGTCGAAGTACCAGCACAACCACCCCGCCAGCTCTGCGCGGGCTTTACCGCGGGGTCGCAAAGACGGCGTAGCCTGCCGGGTCCTTGCCTGCGAGCTCCGTGTCACTGACGTTGGCGCCCTCCAGGTTTGCGTCGCCGAGGTTCGCGTTGCTGAGGACGGCGTTCCGGAGGTCGGCGTTGCTGAGGTTCGTGCCGCTGAGGTTGGCGTTGCTGAGGTCGGCGTTGCAGAGGTTGTACCCGGACAAATCCCGCCCGGACAGATCCGTGCTGGCGAGATTGGCCCCGTCGAGGTTCGTCTTCCGGAGGATGGCGGTGCTGAGGTTGGCGTGGCTGAGGTTGGCGCCGCTGAGTTTGGAGTTGATGAGGTTCGTGTTGCTGAGGTTCGCGTTGCGGAGGTCCGCGCAGCTTAGATTGTGGCCGGACAAGTCTTTGCCGGAGAGATCGGTGCCGCTGAGGTTGGCGGCCTCGAGCTTGGCCCGCTTGAGGACAACCCTGGTCAGGGTCGCGTTGCTGAGGTTTGCCTTGCTGAGGTTGGCGCTGGCGAGGTTGGCGCCGGTCAGGTTGGCGTGGCTGAGGTTGGCGTTGACGAGGTTGTACGAGGACAGGTCTTTGCCGGCCAAGTTCGTGGCGGCGAGGTTGGCCCCCTCGAGCTTCGTGTGCCGGAGGTTCGCCTTGCTCAGGATCGCGTTGCTCAGGTCCGCGTTGCTGAGGTCCACGTCGCTCAGGATCGCGTTGTTGAGGTTCGCGCTCCGGAGGTTGGAGCCGGACAGATCCTTGCCGGACAAGTCGGTGTACCGGAAGTTGGCGGCCTCCAGTTTGGTGCCGCGGAGGATGGCGTCGCTGAGGATCGCGTTGCTGAAGAACGCCTCGGTGCAGTCGGCGGTGTTGAGATCGGCGCTGGTGAGGTTTGCGTTGCTGAGGTTTGCGTTGCTGAGGTTGGCGTTACTAACGGCTGCGTTGCTGAGGTTTGCGTTGCTGAGGCTCGCGTGGTGGAGGTTGACATTGCTGAGGTCGGCGTTGCTGAGGTCCACACCGCTGAGATTGTACCCGGACAGGTCTCTGCCGGACAAATCTGTGCCACTCAGGTTGGCGCCCTCCAGTTTGGCGCCCCTGAGGTCTGCGTTGCTGAGGACGGCGCTGGCGAGGTTGGCGTTACTGAGGTCTGTGTTGCTGAGAATGGAGTGGCTGAGATTAGCGCTGCTGAGGTCCGTGCCGCTGAGGTTTGCACCGCTGAGGCTTGCATTGCTGAGGTCGGCGTTGCTGAAGTTGTACCCAGACAGATCTTTGCCGGAGAGGTCGGTGTGAATGAGATTGGCTCCCTCCAGGAGGGTATTGCAGAGGGTCGCTTTGCTCAAGAGTGCGTTGGTCAGGTTGGCGTTGCTCAGGTTGGCATTGCTCAGGTTATACCCCGATAAATCTCGGCCGGACAAATCAGTATCACTCAGATTGGCCCCATCGAGTCGGGTGTTACTCAGTGTGGCGTTGACGAGGATTGTGTGGCTGAGGTTGGCGCCGCTGAAGATCGTGTCTGACAGGTCGGTATTGCTGAGGCTTGTCTTGGCCAGGTTGGCATTGCTGAAGTTGTACCCCGACAAATCTCGGCCGGACAAATCAGTATCACTCAGATTGGCTCCCTCGAAATTGGTGTGGTCAAAACTTGCATTCTCGAGGATGGCGTGGCTGAGGTTGGCGTTGATGAAGATTGTGCGGGTGAAGTTGGCGTTGCTGAGGTTGGCGTTGCTGAGGTTGGCATTGATGAGGCTGAAAGCAGATAGATCTCTGTCGGACAAATCGGTCCCGCTGAGATTGGCTCCTTCAAGTCGTGCAGAATGGAGGTTTGCGTCCTTCAGCATTGCGTGGCTGAGGTTAGCTCTGGTGAGATGCGCTCTGGTGAGGTTCGCATCACTGAGGTTCGCATTGCTCAGGTTTGCATTGCTCATGTTTGCGCTCCGCAGGTTGTACCCTGAGAAGTATTTGCATGACAAATCTGTATTACTGAGATTGGCTCCCTCCAATTTCGTGTTACTGAAGATTGCTTTGCTCAGAATGGCGTTGCTGAGGTTTGCTCTGATGAGCACTGTATTCTTAAGGCGTGTATTGCTGAGGTTGGCGTTGCTGAGATTTGTATTGCTCAGGTTTGCGTTGCTGAGGTCTGCATTGCTGAGATTGTAGCCAGACACATCTTTGCCCGACAAATCTGTATCGCTCAGATTGGCGCCATCAAGCTTTGTGTTGCTGAGCTGTGCCTTGCTGATCTGAGCGTTGCTGAGGTTGGCGTTGCTGAGATTGGTATTCGTGAGGCATGCATTGCTGAGGTTGGCCTGGCTGAGGTTGGCTTTGTCCAGGTTGGCGTTGCTGAGGTTGTATGCAGACAGGTCTCTGCCTGACAAATCGGTGTCGCTGAGATTGGCTCCTTCGAGTTTGGTGTGACTGAGGATGACTTTGTCGAGGACTGCTTTGCTGAGGTTCGCATTGCTCAGGTTTGCTTTGGTGAGGTTGGCGTTGCTGAGGTCTGCATTGCTGAGATCGTAAGCTGCCAACTCTTTGCCTGATAAATCCGTAGCACTGAGATTGGCTCCCGTGAGTAGAGTATTACTGAGGCGTGCTTTGCTGAGGTTCACATGACTCAAGTTGGCGTTGCCAAGATTTGTGTTGCTGAGGTTCGTATTGCTCAAGTTCGTGCCGCTGAGATTGTATCCAGACAAATCTTTACCTGACAAATCTGTATCACTGAGATTGGCTCCCTCGAGTTTTGTGTCGCTCAGGCTCACTTTTACGAGCACTGCATTGCTGAGGTTGCCGTCTGTGATGTTTGCGTTGCTGAGATTCGCACCACTGAGGTTTGTGTTGCCCAGGTTTGCATTGCTGAGGTCTGCGTTGCTGAGGTCATACCCAGACAAGTCTCTGCCCGATAAATCCGTATTGCTGAGATTGCTTCCGTTGAGCCTTGTGTCGCTGAGGACTGCTTTGATGAGGATTGCGTTGCTCAGATTTGCTTTGCTGAGGTTTGTGCTGCTCAGATTCGCATTGCTCAGGTTTGCGTTGCTTAGATTGTACTCAGACAGATCTGTTCCAGACAAATCTGTTTCACTGAGATTGGCTCCCTCAAGTTTTGTGTTGCTGATGCGTGCTCTGCTGAGGATTGCGTTGCACAGGTATGCGTTGGTGAGGTTTGCATCGCTGAGGTCGGCGGTGCTGAGGTTGGCTTTGCTGAGGTTGGCCCTGCTAAGGTCTGCCTTGCTGAGGTTGTACCCGGACAAATCTCTGCCGGACAAATTCGTGTCGCTGAGATTGGCGCCCTGAAGCTTGGTGTTACTCAGGTTGGCCTTGCTCAGACATGCCTTCGTCAAAGTCGCCTGGCTGACGTTTGCATTGCTCAGGTTTGCGTTGCTCAGGTCCGCGTTGCTCAGGTTCGCATTCCACAACTCTGCATGAGCGAGCTTCGTGTTGCTGAGGTTGCCACCGCTGAGAATGGCGTTGCTCAGGTTTGTGCTGCTGAAGTTCGCGTTCCTGAGGTTGGCGTTGCTGAGGCTCGCATTGCTGAGGTTTGCACAGGTAAGGATTGCGTTGCATAGCACGGTGTTGCTAAGATTGGCGTTCCAGAGGTTCGCATTACTCAGGGATGCGCTCCGGAGGTCGCAACCACACAAATCCTTGCCGGACAAATCGGTATCGCTGAGATTGGCTCCCTCCAATTTTGCGTGACTGAAGTTCGTATTGCTAAGGATTGCCTTGCTCAGGTTTGTATGGCTGAGGTTGTACCCAGACAAATCTTTGCCCGACAAATCCGTGTCACTGAGATCGGCTCCCTGGAGTTTTGTGTTGCTGAGGGTTGCGTTTCTGAGGATCGCTTTGCTGAGGGTGGCGTTGCAGAGGTTTGTGCCGCAGAGGTTGGCACCGCTGAGGTTTGCGTCGCAGAGGTTTGCGTTGCTGAGGTTCGCATTGCTGAGGTCGTGGCCTGACAAATTTTTATGCGACAGATCTGTACCACTGAAATTGGCCGCTTGCAGCCTCGTGGAACTGAGAGAGACAACGCGCAGGACTGCGTTGCTGAGGTTTGCGTGGTGGAGGTTGACGTTGCTGAGGTCGGCGTTGCTGAGGTCCACACCGCTGAGATTGTACCCGGACAGGTCTCTGCCGGACAAATCTGTGCCACTCAGGTTGGCGCCCTCCAGTTTGGCGCCCCTGAGGTCTGCGTTGCTGAGGACGGCGCTGGCGAGGTTGGCGTTACTGAGGTCTGCGTTGCTGAGAATGGAGTGGCTGAGATTAGCACTGCTGAGGTCCGTGCCGCTGAGGTTTGCACCGCTGAGGCTTGCATTGCTGAGGTCGGCGTTGCTGAAGTTGTACCCAGACAGATCTTTGCCAGAAAAATCTGCATGACTGAGATTGGCTCCCTCCAGGAGGGTATTGCAGAGGGTCGCTTTGCTCAAGAGTGCATTGGTCAGGTTGGCGTTGCTCAGGTTGGCATTGCTCAGGTTGTGCCCGGACAAATCTCGGCCGGACAAATCAGTATCACTCAGATTGGCTCCTTTGATTTTTGCATTGATGAGGTTGGCGTTGCTCAGGATTGCGTTGGCGAGGTTTGCCTTAGTGAGGGTTACGTTGCTGAGGTCTGCATTGCTCAGGTTTGCGTTGCGCATGTCGCTGTTGGTAAGAATCGCCTTGGTCAGGTTGGCATTGCTGAGGTTGGCGTTGCTGAGGTTGGCATTGATGAGGCTGAAAGCAGACAGATCTCTGTCCGACAAATCGGTCCCGCTGAGATTGGCTCCTTCAAGTCGTGCAGAATGGAGGTTTGCGTCCTTCAGCATTGCGTGGCTGAGGTTAGCTCTGGTGAGATTTGTTTTGGTGAGGTTCGCATCACTGAGGTTCGCATTGCTCAGGTTTGCATGGCTCATGTTTGCGCTCTGCAGGTTGTACCCTGAGAAGTATTTGCATGACAAATCTGTATTACTGAGATTGGCTCCCTCCAATTTCGTGTTACTGAAGATTGCTTTGCTCAGAATGGCGTTGCTGAGGTTTGCTCTGATGAGCACTGTATTCTTAAGGCGTGTATTGCTGAGGTTGGCGTTGCTGAGATTTGTATTGCTCAGGTTTGCGTTGCTGAGGTCTGCATTGCTGAGATTGTAGCCAGACACATCTTTGCCCGACAAATCTGTATCGCTCAGATTGGCGCCATCAAGCTTTGTGTTGCTGAGCTGTGCCTTGCTGATCTGAGCGTTGCTGAGGTTGGCGTTGCTGAGATTGGTATTCGTGAGGCATGCATTGCTGAGGTTGGCCTGGCTGAGGTTGGCTTTGTCCAGGTTGGCGTTGCTGAGGTTGTATGCAGACAGGTCTCTGCCTGACAAATCGGTGTCGCTGAGATTGGCTCCTTCGAGTTTGGTGTGACTGAGGATGACTTTGTCGAGGACTGCTTTGCTGAGGTTCGCATTGCTCAGGTTTGCTTTGGTGAGGTTGGCGTTGCTGAGGTCTGCATTGCTGAGATCGTAAGCTGCCAACTCTTTGCCTGATAAATCCGTAGCACTGAGATTGGCTCCCGTGAGTAGAGTATTACTGAGGCGTGCTTTGCTGAGGTTCACATGACTCAAGTTGGCGTTGCCAAGATTTGTGTTGCTGAGGTTCGTATTGCTCAAGTTCGTGCCGCTGAGATTGTATCCAGACAAATCTTTACCTGACAAATCTGTATCACTGAGATTGGCTCCCTCGAGTTTTGTGTCGCTCAGGCTCACTTTTACGAGCACTGCATTGCTGAGGTTGCCGTCTGTGATGTTTGCGTTGCTGAGATTCGCACCACTGAGGTTTGTGTTGCCCAGGTTTGCATTGCTGAGGTCTGCGTTGCTGAGGTCATACCCAGACAAGTCTCTGCCCGATAAATCCGTATTGCTGAGATTGCTTCCGTTGAGCCTTGTGTCGCTGAGGACTGCTTTGATGAGGATTGCGTTGCTCAGATTTGCTTTGCTGAGGTTTGTGCTGCTCAGATTCGCATTGCTCAGGTTTGCGTTGCTTAGATTGTACTCAGACAGATCTGTTCCAGACAAATCTGTTTCACTGAGATTGGCTCCCTCAAGTTTTGTGTTGCTGATGCGTGCTCTGCTGAGGATTGCGTTGCACAGGTATGCGTTGGTGAGGTTGGCATTGCTGAGGTCAGCGGTGCTCAGGTTGGCATTGATCAGGCATGCGTGGCTGAGGTTTGCATCGCTGAGGTTGTATCCGGACAAATTCTTGCCGGACAAATTTGTAGCACTGAGATTGGCTCCCTGCAGCTTCGTATTTGTGAGGTTGGCCTTGCTCAGGCTTGCCTTACTGAGGTCCGCTTTGGTGAGGTTTGCATTGCTCAGGTTTGCGCTGCTCAGGTCTGCGTTGCTGAGGTTTGCGCTGCTCAGGTTTGCATTGCTCAGGTCTGCATTGCTGAGGTTGCAACCGGACAGATCTTTGCCTGACAAGTCCGTATTACTGAGATTTGCTCCCTCAAGCCTCGTGTTGTTCAGGATTGCGTAGCCGAGGATTGCGTTGCTGAGGTTTGCTCTGATGAGGTTTGCAGCGCTCAGGTTGGAGTTGCTGAGGTTGGCGTTGCTGAGGTTGGAGTTGCTCAGGTTAGTGTTGCTGAGGTTGCAGTGGGACAAGTCCTGGCCTGACAAGTCGGTCACGCTGAGGTTGGCCCCCTCGAGTTTGGTGTTGCTGAGGGCCGCCTTGCTGAGGTTGGCCTTGCTGAGGTTGGCCCTGCTGAAGTTCGCGTTGCGGAGGTTCGTGCCGCTGAGGTCGGCGCCGGTGAGGTCGGCCTTGCTCAGGACGGCGTTGGCGAGGTCCGTGTCGCTGAGGTCCGCGCCGCTGAGGTCCGCCGCCAGGAAGTTGGTGCCGCGCAGCGCCGCGCCCGTCAGGAGGGCCCCCTGCAGCTGCGCGCCCCCGAGGTACAGGCCGCTGATGTCCGCGCCCGGGAGGCAGAGGGTCGCGTCCTTCCGGAACTGCCCCAGCCCCATCACGCTGAGCAGCTGCTCGTGGGACAGCCGGCCCCCGGTGTTGCCCGCCTCGAGCTCCGCGACGAGGGCGTCCAGCCCCCACGCCTGGGCCTCCTGCTCGAGCAGGGCGGCCTCGTAGGCGCCCAGGCGGCGGGGGACCACCCCGCGCTGCAGCCAGGCGAGCACAAAGGCGAACGACGGGGCGTGCCCCTCCAGGTGGACCACCCCCCGGGGGTCCTGCTGCAGCTGCCGCAGCCCCTCGCTGAACATCACCCCCAGCACGCTCATGGGGTACCGGGTCAGCGTGGCCCGGGAGGCCACGAAGGGCTGGCCCCCGACGCTGATCCGGAGCAGCTCCGCGTCGGGCGGGTTCAGCGCGTCGCACAGCACCCGCACCTCCTCCGCGAGCCGGCGGTGGCGCTCGGCCGGGGGCTGCTCCGCCGGGGCCTGCGCCGCCCGGCGCGCGTCGTGCGGGCCCGTGGGGCCTGGGAGGTAGTCGCACGCGGGAACCGCGTGGTCGGCGGCCGCGGCCATCGCTGGGCAACTTTATGACCGCCCGGACATGCAACAGTGGGACGTGCGGGTGGTAACGATGGGGGAAGCCCTGAGAGGAAGCAGAGCGGTGCTGCGGGAATGCTGACACCCGCCCCGTCAAGGGGTTGATTCGATCCCCCCTGCTGTACCCGCTGGCAACAGCAACACTAAAGCCCCAAAGTTCGACGGAAACAACACCGGCTGTTGCTCTGACAAAAGGGGCGTTGTGAAGCAACGGATACTTAGCTACCGTATGACCCCTGTGACACAGGCCATACGGTCATCGCTCTTCCAAATCAGTGCCGAATGTCGCCTTGAGTTCGCCCACGCTGGGCTATCGAATGTGTCTTAGGGGGAATGTTTGCCCGGCGCATACCCGGCGCATGCCCGGCGCGCTACCTTTGTATTAAGTATCTTATCTCCAGCACAAAGTTCATCCTCGCCGAGGGAAGGCCCCCCAGTAGACCGCACTAGACCGCAAACCGTCCCTGCAAAGCACCTTGCATAAGCCGAATTATGAGAATTCAACAACACAAAATGTCACCCCCACCACTTCCAACCACCACCCTTGCCATCCTCATAAACCGGGTGCAAAGGATGGGCCGGATTCTTAGACACGGCGAAAAGGTACCCCAAATCGTTTGGTGAGTCGGGGGCAAAAACAGGCACCGTGGGGAATGGTAAAGAAAAATATGCCCGGCGCGCTAATACTCCCCCTTAGGCTGGCTTGGATCAGCCTTCCTGGTCAGCACACCGCCTCTTCACCGACCCTTCACACAGCTCACAGCACTCCCACTGTCACTAGCTCCCATCATGTAGGCTCGCTCATCCGTGGAACGATGGCTGTCAGAGCTATGGCTCTCTGGGCCCCCACTGTCCTACATTGGTTTGGGGTCCTCATCACACTCAGACATTTCCTCTCGCCCCAACTCTTGCTACACCTCTCGTGCCGACCTTGCCGCCCTGACCTGCAGCAACGCCATCGCCGCCCCTTGCTGTGCAGCCCCCTCCCCCTTGCATAGTAATCGCACTGCCAGGGGGCGTTTTTGCACAGCGCAGGCACAGCGCCAATTAATACGCTGCCTATCCTGGAAACACCCCTGAAAACCACCCACCCACAGAAGCATGCAGGATCAATTCAGAACACAATGGGGGGGTGCAGAATTCAGGACCTTGGGACCCGTGGCAAGCATCAGACTGAGGAAAAAAAAATCCCTGGTGTACCAGCAGGGGCTGTAGGGTGCAGAATTCAGGACCCTGGGACCCATGGCTACTGGTGATGGAAAACAGCCGACTTTTCGCACACCGCACGACGCACCCCCCAACTATTATGTGAAGGTGGTTACTTCTCAAGGGGAGGGGGGGGGGGTGTCAGAACGGGTGCGTGCGCCCTCATAGGCAAAGTGTTTGCACTGCGTGCGCACTGCGTGTGCACTGCGTGCGCACTGCGTGGGCACTGCGTGCGCACTGCGTGGGCACTGCGTGCGCACTGCGTGCACATTGCAGTGAAACCCACCCCATGCCACCTCTGTATAACACTGCAAAGCAACAAAGCCAACAGGACACACATTGAACCACTACCAACCCGGTACTTTGATGTACTTGTGAACATCTCATTTAGTGTTGTAGAGTACCACTATGCAGTTGCAACCACTGTAACCCTTGTAAGCGCCATCGTGATTACCTACTTCATAATCAAAGAACTGTCCGTGCATTCGCGAAGGACCACGTTGATCCCAAATCGTAACATCCGCCGACTTTCCCGGCATAAGATCTCATGTCCATACTATATTCCCAAGGTTGTCCACGGCCACCGTTACCTTATAAACATGGCCTGTGTACTTGGGATTTAAGAGTACATCACATAAACACATCATCCGAACAATTTGAGCGAGACATATAGGCACAGTTGTCCCAACTTGGAATTTGCCGAAGAAAACAGAGGTATTGGAAGGTCCTCCTGGGACAACAAACCTTCCGCGCCATACTTCATGCAGAATTCCTCCGCTATAAGACAATGAACACCAATGAGGTTGACATGTTTATGCAGTTGTGAATATACTTCCCAAGGCTCCTTGGAGCGCCCAGCGGAGCACTGATCAATCCACCAAGCCACATTGGGGTCAAGGTCGTGGGGGAGTCCACATAATCCACCATCCATCTACAACAAGGAACATGCAAAAAAAAGGGGGGGGGTGAAAATGGGTACAAATGGGTGAAAATAGGTGATAATGAATGACAATTCAAATTTGTCATATCCTGAATGCATAAGAAGCTTAAAAAATCCTACTATGGAACAACAAACCTCCGCAAAAGGGCCAAAACTAGGGTTCGTTACCGACATACAAAACTTTGCACTGCGTGCGCACTGCGTGCATGGCATTCCCATAGACCATCCAGGGTGGACACTACAACCCAGTTAACACGATGGCACCACGCAGGTCCTCCAGTGGGACCTCCATCTCCTGCATATCGACGGGGACCTCTACTGTGGGGTGTGCTTAGACATGAATGACGCAAGAAAGGGGTCGCTACAATTACTACGAATGGCCAAAGGAATGCGGCACCAACACGTCCGTACACAAGACCACACCCTGCAGACGCGGCATGGAGAAAGGAACACACACTAGCTCTCCCTTGACCTGCAGCACCCACGTTTGGCCCGGCAATGGTCAGGACCTACCTGGCGTGGGTGGAAAATAAGCGGCAGGTGCCCCCCGTCTTTGGCCCTGCCGCACTTACAAAGTCGCCAACAATCGTTCGGCGTACGAAAGGTACAAGTGAACTCTCTGGTTGAACTAATGTGGTTTGACATGGGGTCAGGACCATGCTTGTTGCATGAGAACCTAACATCATGGCCCACCCCCATTTGGAGTGGCGTGGTGTGCTAGTCACAAGAGCAAGCACACGTCAGCACAAAAAAATCCTCATCAGTGGTACCATAGGCGCCTTTCGGTCGAAAAAAAAATAGACACTCAGAAACCCACCCCTCCACCCACCACAATGATCACCTCAACATTATAACTACTCCTGCTATGCGGCAGCCGAAGGACTGCATGGCCCAGCCTGACACACTTTCTTAGTTCTCAATGTTCCACCACCACTTCCAAGCATGAGATCATATCTATGCATGCGTACCACCCCCTTAAGAAGATAGTAACCCCCTGCGCGCGACGGTGTCCTCGCACCCCCGAGGGAACACACCCCAAGTGACAGTTCCCTCTCCCCCCCAAATTGCCATTTAAGGGACGCACGACACGAAACACGACGTGCAGACACGAGGGCATAGGAATCGCAAAATGAGGGGAACACCACATGGGAGACCACTTTCAACAGATGCCAACGATGAAACATCAGAATCTGTGGCATCCTGTGAGGCATCAGACGATGATCGTTTGCAACATGGAAAGTGACGGTTCCCTTGCCCCCCCGGGTCACTATGCAAGGGCGGTTACTATACAAGGGTTACAGCCGGGGGGGGCCAGGGTAGGGTGGGGTGGGGATGGGGGGGTCAGGTATCTTTGGAACAGGTAACCCCCCATGCTCCATAGTAGCTGACAACCCTCCAATGTGTGCGCAACCTGCTGCAGCATGCATGTGCAGGTGCAGTGCCATTCGTGACTGGATACCATGCAGCGCCTGTTGAAGGGCGGATGCATGTCTGTAACGCACACACCCTTCGCCGAATGGGTCGAGCACACAAAATGCTGTTCCGTGATCTCGAAGCGCACGCCAACACACGGGAGGTTTAGAGGTGGGGTAAAGTGGCTGTGCCAGCTATGCCAGCGCGGGAGCGGGGGGGGGGGGGGGCTTCTTGGGTGGTGGAGCATGCTAGTGCCAATGCGACCAGCCGAGGGGCGACAACACAAGGAGGTAGGCCAGGGGAGGTTATGGAGGGTGGCGGTGCCCTGATGGCAGCCCCAACATGCACCAAAGCGCCAAAACAATCAGTCCCCAGCCAGCAACCCGCACTAAACCGCAGCGAACACATCCAGTTCCATGGCAACCGCAGGCTGGGGCCCAACACACACAATGGTAGCACTAAAACTGCAGTAGTTCTAGTAGAGCCGAAAGAAAAAATGTCTCACATAGCCCTTGACAACCCCTTGTCAAGCCCCTGACAAGCCCTTGATAAGCCCTTGACAGAGCCCCTGACAAGCCCTTGACAAGCCCTTGACAAGCCCTTGACAAGACCTGGACAAGCCCTTGACATAGCCCTTGTCAGAGCCCTTGACAAGCCCTTGACAAGCGCCTTCAGAGCCCAGTATTTCCTATGATTTTTGGGGGAAGTGCTGGTTCCGCCCCCCCCAGGGGGGGGGGGGTCTGGTCTGGTCTGGTCTGGTGTGCCCTGCGGTATCGGGATGTGCCCCGAGGCTTGTCCCTCGCAGTTCCCAAATGGGGGGGAGGTTGCAGTGGAGGGGGGATTTCAAGGGGGGCTATGAGCCTTGCTGTTTGTGAGCCCTTGTAAAACCTAGAAAGATGCCTCAATGGACCGCTGGGCCCTGGGGGGTGGCACAGTGTGGGTCTATGGTGGGAGTGGAGGAGTCCCGGGAGGTTCGAATGTGCCAGGGGGATACCAGCCGGAGCTGTTGAGGCGGAAGACTGCTTCGGCTCCTTGCCGAAGGCATTGGGACTCTGGGCTAAACGTGAGCCCCCCAAACAACAGGTGAACAACTTTGGACTATGAGCGCCTGCATTTGACCCTCCTCCCCCCACAATCGTCCCACACAGGGAGGGCTTGCCCTGCGCGGGCCCTGGGTGCCACGCATGCTCAACCGCTGGGGCGGGGGCAGGGGCATGGAATTGAGTGGACTGTGAGAAGAGTGGGAACCGGCACGGGAACCGGCACGTATCGGGCACAATGAGGGTTCGGGTTCTGGTTAGGGTTAGGGTTATGGTCACCCGGGCTGGTTTGAGAGCCCTTTTCACTGAGCTGGTGTAACGAGGAAGGTTTGATTCCCCTCCCAAAGGGCTCCAAAACAAAAAAATAGAAGTCCGCCGAGGTGGTTCACACTCAGCCAAAACTTTGGTGGATGATACCCAATGAGTATGAAGTACAACCCAACAAACTCTGGCCAAGAAACTCAACAGTGGCGGCCAGGAGCGGATGCCACAAGTGGCAGACGCAAGTTTCAAAATCTGTCAAAAACGGTCAAAAACACATTGTGTCAACAATGATCCCAAATCCATTGGGATGCCCAAACAAGCGTTTGTAAGCCATTTTGAGCCCGCAGTCACCCATTATTGCCCCCCAACAGTCATAAGAGGGCCTAAAACTGGGCCAATTCAGGACCAAAAATTAGGGACCAGAAGGGGTCAAAAACGCTGCTTCCCAAAATCGATCCTCGACACTTTGAGACGTTCAAACGGGTGTTCTCAGCCTATTTGGAGCCTGTGGGTACCTGCTGTGGCCCCCCAAATGAGCCAAAGAGGCTTGTAAATGGGCCATTTCAGGTGTTCAAGAGTTGCAGTTTCCCGACCGTAAACCTGGACCACTTGGGATGGTCGTACAAGTGTTCGTGGCTTGTTAGGGGCCCACATCGAACCTTCTCAGCCTTTTGGCCCAGGCAGTGCCACACTTTGGGCACCAACCCACATGCACTGCAGCCGTCTCCACATGCGGGGACCCCGCACGGGCAGGGACAAGGACGACGGCCCGGGCACAGGCACAGTGGGCGGTTTGCTGGGGTGCAGGCTTTGTAGCGTGCACTGTTTGTGTCCTCCCCAGCTCGGTCCCCCTGGTCAGGGTTCCGGTGAGATAAGGCCAGGTCATGGGCAGAGTTTGGGGTTAAGTCTTGACGTAAGTGATCATCATCCGTGCCCCTGACGATGTGGCCGGCGAGTAAAACCACAATCGCCGGAATACCAGCGACCAAGCTCTTAGCCGCCGGGTGACAGTTCTCTGTTGATCCGCGTCATCGATCGAGCATGACTGTGGGAATCGTGCTGGAAGCAATGCAGCCACCGCCGTGGGCAGGGTATGGAGGGTGGCGGTGCCCTTATGGCAGCCCCAACATGCACCAAAGCGCCAAAACAATCAGTCCCCAGCCAGCAACCCGCACTAAACCGCAGCGAATGCATCCAGTTCCATGGCAACCGCAGGCTGGGGCCCAACACACACAATGGTAGCACTAAAACTGCAGTAGTTCTAGTAGAGCCGAAAGACAAAAATGACGTGGGGGTGGAACACCCAGGCGATCTTCAGGCACCAAAGGGCAGCTCAAAAATCGAAGTTTTCGAAATTTGATATCGTGACCACACAAAATGACCCTCCAACCGCTGAGAAGCATGTTTTAGGCAGTATTTATGTATATTTCACGTGATTTGGGGTGCGGGGCGGGGGAGGTCTCCCAAGGGATTGGTACACGGCCATGATTGGCCCTGGGGTCACCGAGGACGCCCAAGCGCCCCGGACGGGATAGCACAATTGTGTAGGCCCCTGGGAATCGAACTCAGGTCCTCTTGAGCAGGAAACGTGTGCTATGACAGCTGAGGCACATGGCCTCCTTGTCCACGGCGGTCGGCCCTGACCGTCTCTCGTGTGTGCAGACCCCACCGGTCACGACTGAGACCACTTTGCCTTTGCCTCCAGGAGGGACCGCCTTCTCATGTTCGGCAAATGCTCTCCGTTGCAGCGAGGAAGTGGAGGTGCAGGTGAAGAAGCAGCCGCACGAACGTCGCCCAGGGCGTCTGCATGTCGACCCCATGGCCCTGTTTGCGGCCTTTCCCACATTCCAGCGCTTCACCCCGGCGTTTGTGCCCGCCGTTTAAGTTACTTGTATACTTCTCGCCGCCACCCCTGCCCCCGAAGGTGCTCTGGGCTATGTCACGTGTGCACAGGCGGCAGGCAGTACAAAGCGCAGAAAGAAAATGGGCTCATCAGTGGCCTGTAAGACCATCGGTACCTTTCTGTCGCAGAACAAGAGACACGAAGATGCCTGTGGGTGGGCCACAGAGATGCAAAGCAGTGGGTTTGCAGCGGTACGCCAGTGGCCGACGCTAAGCTTTACCCACCGGACCTGTAAATTCGACCTAACTTCTGCGTTCATAAGACAGGAAACGGAGATGGGCCCTCCCCCCCTCCCCCCCTCTATCTGCCTCCCCAGTCCTCGTCACTGTCCGTGTCCCCTTTGCCTCTGGGTGTAGCAGTGGGGGTTCCGTGGACCCCACGGCGTGCCCCACCCTCACGGTACATGAACCCGAACCCGGGGTCCACGATGGCGACCTCCGGGAAGTGTCTGTTCATGTTCGGGTCGGGGTCCGGAAGGTCCTCGAGCTCCTCGTCAAGCTCGGTCTTGCTCTTGGACTTGCTGGTGGACTGGGTGCGCCGGGTGTCTTCTTCTTCGTCGGGCGGCTGCTGCTGCTTCTTCTTCTTTTTGATATAAATCGCCGCCAGGCAGCAGCACAGCAACGGGATCAGCCCCAGAAGCGCAAGCGCCCACAAACTGTGCACAGGAAGCAGAGGCACAGGGGTGGGGCGGGGACAGGGACGGACAGCATTCAGCTCATCTGCTTGCCCTCCTGTTGCTGTGTGCCCGTCACATGCTGGGCCAATGTTGATGTTTTGGAGAATACCAATTTCTGTGCGGGGTGTTGTTGAATTCCATTTGTGCAGAAAGGTTTGCAGCAGCACTGCAAAATGGGCGAAATTCAGTTTTGCGGACCTGTTGATGGTTGACTGAGTCACGTTTTTTGGTTTGCGTTTGTATTTGCGTTTGGCCTTCTTTTTGGGGGGATTGTGTTTCATTCATTTTGGTGCCACTAATAAATCCTTGGAGAGGGGGCAAAAAAATTGCGTTTTGGGGGGGGATTTCATTTTTGCGAAGGGCATGCAGCTCAAACTTACCATTTTTTAACGTCTTCGTCTTTTTGTGTAAAACGACACCTGCGCCAGGCCTTTTGCAAATGATCAATATTGGCACGGTACAGACATGCCACTAGTGTCCAGCAGGGGAAACTGTGCACATGTTGTCTGGGTCATGCACAGACCGGAGCACCCCCCACCACCTGCACACGCACCAGCGACGTTGAGGCTGCGGCGTTCCCGGGATCATGCTGCTCAGGGGCCGAGGTGGTGGTTTCGGGGGTCTGGAATCCAAAAGTCTGTGCACCAAAAATGGCCCAAATCATCCCACAACCACGAGTGCCCTCTACCAAACGTACCTACAGACGACCCAGAAAACCCGAGCCGCTAGGGTGCGCTGCCGCGGCATGCCCCAACCCGTAGGCTGGGGCACACGCGACTTCAAAAGCTGCGAACGCCCTCTTTGCGCACCCAGGAATGCCTCCCCGAGACCCCGAGAACACACGGAGCAGTGAAACCAATCCGTGGCCCACCATTTTCTCATTCCGTTTCCCCGACTGCACGCCTCTCATACACTTTTGCCGGATCGCACGAGGTGTCATTGCCTGTGTTGAGACGATCATGCGCCGAAATGCGCCCCGCCCATTCGGCACCTGCTGTCGCTGTCGTCGCTGCTGGTGCTCTCCTGTTTGTACAGCACTTTGCACCCCGAGGACGTGCTGGAGGTGTAGACGGAGCACGTCAGGCCATCGGGGCAGCCCAGAATGGTGGTCTCGTAGTTGGAGGAGCACGACGCGTTCGGGTAGGACCGCACGAGCACTTTGTCGCTGAAGGTCGAGGTCGAGGCAGAGACGACCTGCAGCAGCGAAAATGGGGGGGGGGGGGTCCAGTCACAAGGGGGCGGTGCACATGCCCTGGGGTGGTGTGACCCAGGCACTCACCTCCTCTGGGCCATGGATTTCCCCCGAGGGGGGGGGGGGGGGACGTGGGGTGAATGGGAGGTTGGTGCTTCTTTGGCCTCACTCGCGTGTGTATCATCTTTGGGTAATGGCAAACGTGCAAAGGCAGGGCGGTGGGCAGCAGACATGCCACTAGCGTCTGGCAGGGAAACTGGTTCTCGGTAGGAACCGCCCCCGTGCCAAAAGCCACTCAGTAATCCCCGCCCCCCCGCACCACCAGAACTCAGTAGGAACGTGCTGCATCCAGTGTGTGGCTCAGTAGGACCCTTCTCCATCTGAACATGTCTGGGCTGGCGGACGCTAGTGGCAAGTCTGGTGGGCAGAGGCCTACTTGGAGCACGCCCAAGTGCGGGTCACGCACACATGCCTTGCGGCACCACTGCAGCCAAATGCTCAAGGACGGTGACGTCGTCGTAGCACCATCTGATGCACCGCCGACGCTGGCGTTGGGCGGCAGCTGCCAAGTGGCATATGCGTGGTTCACCAAGGCACAGTGATGATGGACCCCCCAAAATTGGGTGATGAATGTGGCAACACTTGGGCCGCAGACTATGTTTGATGACCTGATTCAGATACGACACTGCCGTGGTGTGGTCGTGGTCCGCCGTGGCGAGGCTACGGACTATTGCACTGTGCATTGGCACGGCGTACATCCCGGGGTGCGTATCCGGAGAGGATGGGCACTTGGGGCCAAGCAGCAACACTCAGGAGCAGGTTCCTAGCCCAGGGGTGTGAATTGGTCGGGACCCCCGTGAAAATGTTATGTCGGTACTTAGGGTATGCGCGGCACGGTGTCCCTATCGAGGCCCCGAATTTGAGGTCCCGTGTGTCACACGCACAAACACACAAACACATACGCGAGACCCCGAATTTGAGGTCCCGTGTGCCACACGCACAAACACACAAACACATACGTGAGACCCCGAATTTGAGGTCCCGTGTGCCACACGCACACGCCCGCACGCACAAACACACAAACACAT
The DNA here is from genome assembly GCA_964036045.1 of Eutreptiella sp. 'Long Island Sound 2002'. Taxonomy (NCBI): domain Eukaryota; phylum Euglenozoa; class Euglenophyceae; order Eutreptiales; family Eutreptiaceae; genus Eutreptiella; species Eutreptiella sp. 'Long Island Sound 2002'. The sequence continues at coordinate 11,865,370 of OZ038403.1, forward strand.
ACGCGAGACCCCGAATTTGAGGTCCCGTGTGTCACACGCACAAACACACAAACACATACGCGAGACCCCGAATTTGAGGTCCCGTGTGCCACACGCACACGCCCGCACGCACAAACACACAAACACATACACGAGACCCCGAATTTGAGGTCCCGTGTGCCACACGCACACGCCCGCAGTGACAAACAAACAAACACATACACACACCCGTACACACACGCAATTTGCGAAGGACCATACAACTCGGGTGGCTGAGTGTGAATCCTCGTCAACTGCGTCGTCAAACAAGAGGCATGCCCAACGCAGATGGGCGCCTTCCTGCAGGCCACAAGAGAAAATGGGGGGTTCTGCTCGGGTATGCGAACCTTCTGTTGCAGCATGCAGGTCAACCCTCGGCTGCTGGGGCACCAAAATGAATGGCCCCCCAAACGCAAACCACGCACAAAAAATTCAACAACAATTTTTTTTACCCGAATTCATCCAAAAATCTGGACATTACAAAACCTTTTGTCGGGGAGGGGGACCCAAAGAGCCCCCGGAAAGCTTGAGGAGGGGATTCCAGAAAGGGGCTCTCCAAACCGTCGTTAGTGGGCGTAGCTGGACAAAGTCAACGGAGAGCAGCGCTCTGCCACTATGGCAGTGCAGGCACCACGTGTCACGTGTTGGAATTCGGAACCAGCCCCTGACAGCCCAAACCCACGCCGTCCAAACTGCGGCGGGTTGTACCGAATGCATCGTGTGATTCACGCATGTCATCTCGGGAATGGCCCAGTCGCGGCACACGATGCACCCAGCACACGCACGCACACACACACGATTGACACACGAGGCGTGGCGAACAGTGGGTGCACGTTGTGAATTCAGCTGGATGCAGACCAGATACGCAGACTGTGCTGCGTAAAGATAGAGGACAGAGAACAGCAGAAACAGAAGCAGAAACAGAACGGTGTGGACGGAGCCTCCGGCAGGCTGACCCTTTTTAACAGAGCCGTCCACCAGGTGCTGACTGGAATCGATTCACTCGGAGGCACATAACCGACATTAATATTCATTTTTTCGCCATCATGCCACCATGCACACACACACACACACAAACGGACACCAATACCCACGTCCACACCCCCCCGCCCACACCAGTACCCACACCCGCACCCACACCCACCGGCCGCCCTAACTCGCGAGGAGGACAGCCCCGGAGGCAAAACGGAGCCAGTCACCTGCAACTGGGACCCGCTCTCGAAGGTCACGTACCGATCACTGCCAAGGCCATAGTAACTGTATGTGACGGGGTCGAAGGTGTCGAAGATCAAGTGTGCGCCGCTCGTAACCGTCAAATTGCCGATGATGACGGCGGAGTAGCTCACTCCGTACAGAGCCTGCGACGTGTTGCAGCTCTGGCGGACCACCAGCGCCGTCCCGCTGTTGAGTGTCGTCTCGACCAACGTGGAGCCACAGACCTACGACACAACGGCACGTGGCAGTCATTCCCCCCAACAACAGCAGCCAAAGCCAGACTTGCCACTAGCGTCTCCCAACTCAGACATGATCAGATGGAGCAGGGTCCTACTGAGCCACACGCTGGACGCAGCACGTTCCTACTGAGTTCTGGTGGTGCGGGGGGGCGGGTATTACTGAGTGGCCTATGATACGGGGCCGATTCCTACTGAAAACCTGTTTCCCTGCCAGCAGCATTCTATTGTCACACCCTATTTCAAGGTCGCCGAATTCGAATCCGACCGTCGTTTCGCCGGATCATGCGATATGCTCGTGCCAGCCCAACCCTCACCCTAAAAGCATGCCGAGTGCACGCAGGGCAAAGCGCCGCGGAGGGCAGTGGGCCCTGTCGCGTGGCTGCAAGAGCACTTGCTGAACGTGTCCGATGGGTAGCGCTTGGCGCTCCAAGACGCCCTGGCCCTGTGCTACGCCTCCCACATCATCGATGGGGTAGGGCCCCCTCCGAAATCCACGGGGGAACTCGGCGGAATCCGGTGTTCAGTGCCCTGTGTTGTGTGCGGCCCCGCCGTTTGTCATCCAGTCTCGTGTCTGTATGTGGTTGACACTGTCCAGCACACAGTGACCAACACGACGCCTCCTAATCCATTGTCGTTGCACCCTGGTGACATTTAAATGTGCTTTGTCTCCCCTTTCTGACCTTCTCAGAGAACAGCGCTGTACCAGAAGTGGTTTTGCAAATTGGTAACTCATCAAGCTGCACCACAACCCAACGATCCTGAAGATTTGCTGGAATGCAGAGGCAGTGCCCCTTGCGTGTACCAGATGCTGGTCGCCAGCATGAGGAATGTGGACCTGGCCCTGGGGAATCAGCTTCTTGGAACGTTTGTGATCAACCAGACGGAGGCCAACCCCCAGACCCTTCAGCACAGCCAAGACATTTTCTCTGTGTTGAGACAAGAATGGCGGGCCCACGAGGAGCCAGTGGCAGTCAAACCCATGGGGAGAGAAGGTGCACGTTGTTGACCCACTTTTGGTCTGCTTTGAGGACGGGGCCTCGTACAAAAACGCGTGCCGAGGCAATCCGAGCAGTCGCGGCACAACTTCTGCGCCCGCGACCGACAAAGGGTGAGTGGGCAGGCGTGGTGGACAGGGGACGGTGAGAATTGAGTGCAGCCACGCCGCATCACGCCCGGAAGTGTGTGCGGGCTGATCGCGAGGTGTGGCACCGCGCGCGCACCGCGTCCGGACGGTGGTCACTAGCAGTGGTCCAACACCGGTGCACCATCCCAAGAGGCGCCCGCCCAGACAGCCCATAGAACCCCAGAAAAGCTGGCCTTGGAGGTCATGGACTGGGCAGCGGTCCACAACACGGAACAGGGGCAGACGGCCGCCCCGCTCCCCACGGGAGGCGTCGCAGATCAAACCCGGTGGGACACAATCGTTCTCACGGAGTCGGCAGGTGAGAGCAGGGCCCCTTTAAAGGGGGGGCCGCCCGCTGGGCCCTGGCCTCGTAGGCGGCATCGCCCAAGGCACGCGCGACCGGCAACACCGTCCATCGGGGCATCGGGACCCGGACCTGCCCCCACTCTCATACATGCGTAGCCCCACCACCCTCCCTCCTCTTGACCCTGCGCGGCGTACGAGCGCCCGTGTCTGACTGGACGTCCTCATAGTCACTGGACTGCTCCTGCTCGTGGTCCAAAGGTCCCAGTACCATGCACCCAGTCATATTCGGGGAGCAACCGACGACGGTCGGGCGGTGGCCGACAGCGATTGGGGCTTAACCGACGGCGGTTGGAGGGTAACCGACGGCGGTTTGGAGGGTAACCGACGGCGGTTTGGAGGGTAGCCGACGGCACTTTGGATGGCAACCGACGGGGGTTGGAGGGTAACCGACGGCGGTTTGCAGGGTAACCGACGGCACTTTGGATGGTAACCGACGGCGGTTGGAGGGTAACCGACGGCGGTTGAGAAATCCTTTCCTTGGCAACCCCGAAAGCGCTCCTGAGCGCACAACAAGAGAGCAAAGACGGGGCCGCAAAGCAGCGCCCTGGCCCTCGGAGGGAGGGCATACTGACGTGTACGACAGGTTTGCGTAGTCGATCGCCCGGGCCAGTGGGTAGGAGGGCGTCAGCAGCTCCAGGGGACAGCGGAAGGCCCCCTCGTTGGCCAGGATGCCCCGGGTCACCAGGAACGTGCCGAGGCTGGTGGACCCCACGGTGGCCCCGCTGTTCACCGTCGTCGCCCCGGCGCTCTGGGCGGTGTCCAGGTACCTGGACGCGGAGGAGGCCCAGGTCCTTGCCTCACCTCTCCTCCCCTCACCTCACCACAGTGCCACGCCCCCCCCCCCCAAAACCCTTCCAGATCAGAGGGGGTTTTGCCACAGGTGCTGAGTGACTAAGATATGGCGGGACTCAATCATGATTCCACTGCAACAGTTTTGAATGAGATGCTATGTACCGGCTGCACAATTCTATGAACAGGATCATAGGCGATGCTGACCTGAGGCAGAACATGTCGTAGAATTCCGTGTCGTAGATATGGCCTGAGGGGGGGGGGGGGGCGACGTCGTGCTGTGTACCACGGGCGGAATAATTTGAGGGGCTTTTTGGGGGGGGGCAAAATTGGGGGGGGGTACTGCTCCTGAAAAAGGAAGGGAAACTTTGGTATACAGCCCCGTGCTGTTGCTTCCGGGTGGATGGCTGCTGTTATTTCCTGATGGGCTCCGTCAGTGGACGCCACGTCGCATCTCCGTGTTGCGCATTCACACTGCAGGGAGCACGCCGCAAACGCCCCCTGCAGCCCGTGTCCAGTGCACACACTTTGGCACATGGCATCCGTAAAGTTGAGGGAAATGTCTGGTACGACGGAGGGTTTCCAAATTTGTCCACGTCAATGTTGTCCCTATCTCAATGTTTCCTCCCGCGGTATGTGAGGCATGGCGCCCGACCTCGAGAAACTTGGGCGGCGCGGCCCCGGCCGACGCCTCAGAATGGTCGGTCATCGCCTGCGGGCGTCTGCCGGTCCTCTCGTGGCAGCGGTTGCGGGACCGGCCCCGGCCGTCGTGCCCCCCAACGGCCCCCCACCGCTACGACACGCCAACAGGCACTTCCCCCGCCGCGCAGTGCCTGCCGCCCCCCCCCCCCCCCTACACACACCCCGGCCCCGTGCACAGGGCTCCTTTTAAGGGGGGTGATGGTGGTGGGTGGGTGGGTCCAGGGGGGGAGGGGGGGGTCCAGCCCCCCTCCCCCCCCCCCCCAAATGCTGCTGAGAGGCGCCGAAGAAACTTTTCGGTGTAAACTAATTGGCGTCAAAGGCGCCAGAGAAGTTTTGTGATTGGCCGAAGGCCCGGAAGAAAATTCTATTGCCTGCGGCAAGGCACCTCGAAGAGGAACTGGAGTCAGTCAGTTAGGCTGACAGTCAGCCAATCAGTCAGTCAGGCAGGCAGGCAGGCCGTGAGGCAAGCAGGCAGGCAGACGGGCAGGCAGAAACACACAGTCTGGCTTTTTTTTTTTGGTGGCAGCCTACATCTACAAGTAAAAAGGGAACACTGGTTCAGCATGAGCGGTCAGTGGTCGGGTGGTTGAACATTCACTCGACACCTCGCAGACCGCTCGAATGCCGGGCGCTTGGCGGCCGGCACGGGTTGATGAGGCAGTCACCTACCGGGGGGCGAATTATTTCAGGGGGTCTTTTTTTTGGCCGGCCAAAATTGGAGGGGCAAAATTTTGGTACTGCTCCTTAGAAATGGAGGAAAATTTTGGTATAAGGCCCCGTGTTGTTGCATCCTAGTGGACGGTTGTGCTGTCAGAGACATGTGGAAACCCTTGGAAGCTGAAAAAAATCTTCATCCAGCTAGATCTATGCGACGAAAAATGGTTTTCTAGAACGAAAACTGGCTGGTCGAGCGGCCACAGTGGTGAGGCACAGAAAGCCGAAAATTGGTGGGCCTGGGTTCAGACCCCACTGTGGTGGGTTTTATGACCCACACCCAGAGTCAAAGACAGGTTTTTGGAAATGGTGCGGGGTGGGGGGGATAACTTGGTCCCACCAGTTCAGTTTGCGGCGCTTTTTGACACATCGCATCCTTAAAATTGAAAGAAATATTTGGTACGAGGTAGGAGTACGAAATTTGTCCTGTGCTAGATCGATTTTGTACTGTGCTAAATAATTCGCCCCCCGGTATTGTACCCGAACCTGGTTCAAATCCTTCAAAGCACAAACTTTTGACCCCCCGCCCCACAGCCCCCCCCCCCCCCCCCATAAAAAGTGGTATCCAGTTTCAGGGGGATAGAGGGCTCAAAATCAAAAAATCCATTGGGTGACCATTTTGTCGGGCAAAATAATGATTTTACAAGGGGTTGGGCATCCAATATCATGCCTTGGGGTATGCTACGCGAATGACCCCCCAAAAAAGGGGGGGTGTACGGCGTCCACGCTTGAGCTTGATCTAACAACCTCTCTTCGAGGTGCTTTGGCCCAGTCTGTTAAAGGGGGGCTGGGGAGTTGGCATGGGACCCCCCCCCACCCCACCCCACCCCACCCCACCCCAGTGGTGCCCAGTTGTTAAACGGAGCCCTGGGCGTGCACCCCGCACACCCCCGGGCCGTGGCCGCGAGCTGCAGGTTGCTGCCGGAGGTCATCGTCAGGGCGTTGCCGAACGTGATGTCGCTGCCGCGGGCGACCGTGAGGTCCCCCGCGAGGGTCAGCAGGAGGTTCATGGCGGTGTTGGTGCCGCCCCCGACGGCGAACCTGGCCCCGGACTCGAAGACAAGCGCCCCTGCGCCGCCGAAGGCGATGCCGTTGGATGTCAGGCTGGCCCCGCTCTGGAACGTCCACGTGGACGCGTTGTCGAGGTCCACCGCCGTGACGCCGCTGGCGAAGGTGACGGCACCTGCGTGCAGCCCGGGCCACGGTGCGCTTGGGAGGGGGAGGGCCGCACGCAGGGCAGAGGCGCCCCAAGGCTGGGGCTGGCCTTGTGGATGGGGGGTCTCTCTGTGTGCATAGGGCCCATGGCAGCAGCAGAGCTGTCCTTCGGACTAAATAGAAAAAAAAACGGCTGGCCTCCAGTACAACTCAACCTCCGCAGAGCGCCGGCCGGCGGGTGACGGCGGTTGGCCATCAGCCAACCGCCGTTGGTTAAGTGTCAACCGCCGTTGGTTAAGTGTCAACCGCCGTTGGTTGACGGAATCCCACCACCAATGACCTCCGGGCCGTCCTAAGCAGCAAAAAAAAGAGAAGAAAAGTCTCATGCCTAAAGTACAGCCCTGGGCAGCATGTGATCTTTAGATGGGGGGCCTCTCGCACATGAACGGTGCCATGAAGGATTCCAGTGAGTGGACCGTGCGCATGCCGTGGGGTGTGCCATACGGAGTGCTGGTGCTACGGCACGCTCTCCAGGCATCCCACTTTGAGAGCAGGCGCCCCACTGGACCGCGTGCATGTGCAACTCTGTCCGGCGGGCGCACAGCACACATGCCCCGGTGGATCATCGCGTTGTGTACAGCTCTGCCTGTTTCGCGGTGGGTGTCGTCTGCGATTGGCCGTGTTTTGTCGGCCATGCAGGGATCCTTTTCAAGGGGAGGGGGTCTAGGGCAGGGTGTGAGGGGGGGGTCCACCCCCCCCCCCAGTGGTGCTGAGTTTTTAGAGGTGCCAAAGGCGCCGAAGAAAATCCTATTGCCCCCGAAGAGGGAGGGAGCACAGTCAGTCAGTCAGCAAGTCATTCAGAAGCCCCACCACACACCCTCCAACACCCAAATGGGGTGCAAAACACATCAAGAGGGTCTGAAACATACGTGACGTAGGATATTTGATCATTGTGAAGGGTCAGAATATCAAAAAAAAAATCGGTTATGAAAATTTCCATTTTTCAGCTACCAAGAGTGGAAAATTGCAGAAGCAGGTTGTGCCCCAACCCCCTGCCCCCCCCAAAACCCCATATAAGGTGAAAAACACATCAAGAGGGTCTAAAACATGCTTTACGCAGGATATTTGATCATTGTGAATGATCAGAATACAAAACAAAATCAGTTTGGGAAATTTTATTGGCAAGGCACCTCAAAGAGAGGCTGACAGTCAGCCAATCAGTCAGTCAGTGAGGCAAGCAGTCAGTCAGGCAGTCAGGCAGAAACACACAGTTTGGCTTTTTTCAGCGGCACACTACAGCTACTAACAGTGTGGAACGCATAGTCTACGCGAACAATCAGTGGTCAAGTGGTGGAACACTCGCCCAATAACCGGCTTGGCGCCAGTTCGATTCCCGATTGCCTCATGAGCTTTTTGTTTACCCAACCCTGGTTCAAATCCTTCAAAGCACAAACTTTTGACCCCCGCCCAGCCCCTAAAATGTGGCATCCAGTTTCAGGGGGATAGAGGGCTCAAAATCCAAAAAATCCATTGGGTGACCGTTTTGTTGGGCAAAATAATGATTTTACAAGGGGTTGGACATCAAATATCATGCCTTGGGGTATGCTGCGCGAATGACCCCCAAAACGGGGGGTGTATGGCGTCCACGCTTGTGCTACCTCTCTTCGAGGTGATTTCCACTTTTGAGCTGTCGAGGGTGGAAAACTGTAAAAGCAGGTTGTGCCCCAGCCCCCTTGGGACACCCCCCGCATGGTGATGTGGACCTTGGGACGCCCCGCCCCAACGCCCAAATGGGGTGAAAAACCCACAATGCTTTACATAGGATATTTTAGAATTGTGAATGGTCAGAATATCAAAAAATTGAAAATTTCCATTTTTGAGCTGTAGAGGGTGGAAAACTGCTTATGCAGTTTGTGCGCACACCAAATGCCACTGAACCACCGGGTGCAAATGTCGATATCGATGACGAGGGGCGGGGTATCCAAAATTCCGCCTCGGCGTGCAGGGACCGCACAGTGGGGTGTGGGGGGGGGGGGGCTGCCTGGAGCGTCATCTGGCTCCTCTATGTCACCATCATGTGTCTCATTGCACCACCCATCCGGGCCTCCGAAGGTCAGGTGTGGGCCCGCCACGGTGCTCCAGCCGCGCCTGCCTTCACACGGCCTTCATCGCCTTCTCAGTTCCATTCGTGTGCCACCGGCCACTGAATGTCCCATGCGCCCATTCGTTGTGCTGCTCCCCATCCCCCCGGGGCCTGGGCTGGAGGTGTGGGCCTCTTGGGCCGGGGCTTTACCGCTGGGTCACATTGCACCACAAACCCCCCCTTCCGGGGGAGGGGAGGCCGCAAACACATTCAGCAGCACAGAGCGGGTCTACAGCAGGGCAATCGCGTTCTCGAACCGTAGATGCTCAGTCCCGTTAGAGTCTTCGCTCCCGATGACCATGCTACCCCCCCTCCCCCTTGCGCAAGCACGGCCGCGGTCCCAAAAGTCAGGTCAAAACGGCGGTTCAACGCCCACCCCCGCGCTTAGACAAGGCCGTGCATGCACAAGGGGGGGGGTATGTACAGCGAGCTCATCTACACGTACAAAGCCTCTCTGAACGGGGGAGGGGGAGGGGAGGGGGGGGTTCCCGGCCCTGCACCTGTGAACGTGAGCACGGAGCTGACGGCGGTGACGCGCCCGTCCGCGCCGCTGAACTCGTAGCTCCCCATGATCGTGCCAGTGTAGCCGTTGGTGGGGTCAAATGGGGACGGCGAAGGGGACGGCGAAGGGGACGGCGAGGGGGAGCTGTTGGTGGCGTTCGTCAGGAAGAGGAACTTGTCGTCGTACCCCATGACGGCGTCGTCTGCGCCCGCAGCCCAAATGCCCCGGAAGAGGTCTTCCAGCGAGGGTTCGGGGGCGTCGTCTTCGGTCATGAGGAGGAGGAGGAGGCAGACGGTGCTGCAGACCACAGCCAGCAGCCGCCGGGTCTCCCGGACCACCCGCCGCAGCCGCGGCGCCATGGGACCCGCTGCGGAAGGGGGACGGGCGAGCGGAGGGCCCACTGCGGGGCGGGTCACGAAGCCCCGGCCCTCGAGACCATGCGGTGAGTGACAGTGACTGGCTTTCAGGGCGGTCACTCGAGAGTTAACATAATAATGGGCACTGTGCGATAACGTCCCCAAGGGCAGTGAGGGATTGAGACATGGTCAAGAGGGGTGGGGGAGTCAGCATGCGTAGGCTGTAGGTTGCAAAAGGTTTTTTTTTTGCAATAGGCCTGCGCTGAGTAGCGATAAGACTCTCGGGTTCACGACCCGGTCTCTGCATCAGTGCTGCAGGGTCCGGTGTGGCGTGTGGGGGGGCCACGTGGGGGGGGCCTTAGGCCCAGCCCGTGCGTTGTGCAGGCTTACAAAACCATTGAGGTTGACGCCCTACCCCATAGGCTGTAGGTTGCAAAAGTTAGGAATTGATATCTACCTTTTCAACTGTTGCTGTTTTGAGGACCTCTGTTTCACCTTGTTTTGAAAAACTGGGGTTTGATTTCCGCTGAGTAGAGGACAGAAATCCCCCGTTCTGGGACCCGGGAAGGGGTTCCCCCCAGGGGGACACAAATACTGGCCCTAGTACATAGGTGATTGGGGGGCAGTGATGGGCTGTTGTGAATTGTTCGGGGAATCCCCCCTCCCCAGTTCCCAAATGGGGGATTTCTGTCCCCAGAGGGCAATTTTCCCCCATTCAGAACTGATCATGGGTGCTGTGCCTGCGCTGCGCTGTGGGACTGCGCTCTCAAAGGGTGCAATTTCTCTGTGCAAGCACGTGAGTCTGTGGCATATACATGGCGAAAGCAGGCCAACTCCAGCAGGCTCCAGTGAAGCGCCAGTAACTTCCAGCCCACCTCCACTAACGTCCTGCGAACCGCCAGCAACCTCCCGTGATACTCCAGTAGCCTCCAGCAAACCACCCACCTCCAGAACCACGCCCGGATTTCTGGTTCGAACGTGACTCTAGGGTCCGTATTGGAGCGTAATCGGCCTCTATGCACCCAAGGAAGGATCCATGGGGTCTCTCCCCCAACCTACAGCCTCAGCACCATGGGAAGCTCTGCGGTCACTCTTGACCTATGGGGCCACCTTGAAAAGGGCCTACTTTTTGCACAGCACACACGCAGCGCATGGTGCGCCCACCTTATTGACATGTCAAGTTGAGGGCGATTCACAGTTGTGTCAGATTTGGAGAGTGTCATAGGCTCGCGGGACCCTGCCAGCCTCGCACAGCAGCCCGGGCCGGGGGGGGGGGGGGATCCCTGATACCGGCGCACAATTTCTTCCGGGGGGTACCCCCAGAGCGGGGTTGTACGAAAAACTTTTGTGCGAAACTTTCTTCCAAACCCCAAAATCTGAAATTTCCTCAACTCAACCCCTTTGGGTTTGGAAGGTGCAAAGAGGATACTTTCAGGGGAACCATTGATGTTTCGGCCGATATGGGTGATACTTGTGTTTCAGGGCACAAAGACCCCCGGTCTGTTCCGGCTACACTGCAACGCCCCACCATGGCCTCTTATTAGTAGGAAAGAGCCCCGAAATAAGTCAGTTCACCTCATTTGGGGCGATGAAGAGAACCAGTAGGACATGGGCGAGTAATGTCCATTCTAGCTGTTATGTAGGTCGCCCGAGCCTACAGTGGACCTATAGGGAGCATGTCTAGTGTGGCTTCTTCATCACCGAGTGCCATACCTCAATGGTGCGCACAATTTTCAGGCATTCTGTCTATGGGCCCGAGAGGGGCATGGCAATGAAGCAAAGCACAAATAGCTACCGAATGCCACCATCTCAGAGGTAATTTGGGTAACTATATTGAGTGTTTTGACCACATGCATGCTGCTTCACGGGGATGCTCTCTGCTTCATTGTCAACACATGGGCAAGACAAGACCACACAAACGGGATTGAACAATGGTTGGGGGTTGGCAGTTGGTGGCGGTTGGTGGTAGGCAGTTGGTGGCGGTTGGTGGTTGGCGGTTGCTGGCGGTTGGCAGTTGACGGTTGGCGGTTGGTGGTTGGTGGTGGTTAGCAGTTGGCGGTTATCGGCTGGCGGTTGGTAGTCCCTAGGGGCTATCCTTAAGGGCGGTCCTTAAAGCCTGTTCTTAAGGCCACGGTTGCCGTTGTAGCATGCTGCGGCATGCTGCAACACCATTGGTAGAGGGAAGGAACTTCATATGTTCCCAGCCCTTCCAATGTCCACACCCCCCTCTTGAAGATTGTGCAAGGCTAAATGAAGAAATTGGTTGCGTCAATGAGAGTGCTGTTACTAAATCTCGGAGTCTTTCACATCGGTGGTCTCCTTTACATGCACAATGGCGTAATGGCTGCAAAGCGATTCATTATTTTTTTTGTGTTCCAGTGCCACATGAGTCCAGAGTTCGCTAATGAGCTCTGAACAAAGGAGGCGCATTTAGGCAGTAGCCTAGCATATGTACAACCGCTGAAACCATAACCATAGACTTCATGCACGCCATACATGTCCACAAGTGGACGTCTTTGGGGACAGGTGACGACACATGTCGGTCGTCATGTCAGTGTAGACGAGATCTACCACAGGTACCAGGTACCAGTGTCTCAGTCGATGAGCCCTAGACATCCCAATGGCAGTACAGCATACTGCCATACGTGCGGGGGTGGCGCGGCTGAGCCACAGTCACCTGGGGTCAACTCAGTCCGGTTGTGTTGCGCCAGCGGGGACCCGCCCCAACCCAAACACTCGTTCCAGTAGGAGAAACCGTCGATTCTCATAGGCCGTCGAGCCAAGACCTCAAATACAGTGCAGGGCCACCCCTGGCCCTCACCCAGTGCCCGCAAAGAGCACCGTGGTCCCCTCGTCTGTTGTAGAGGCCACAAGGCCGGTCGGGGCAAGCAGCACCGCTCTCCCTCACCACTGCCAATCCCAAATGAGGAGTCCACACATCCTCATATTCACTCCACAGGGATGCCGTTGACCATCCCGTCGTGCCAGCGCCCTCTGCTCACATTAACCCGCCCACCTTAGCTACAAGGCGCTTCATTATCAGGATGTGACCCAACAAAAAGAGTGTCCTTTCCAAATTGCATGCAAAGCAGGGAAAGCAAATTAAAAACACAGCAAGGGGTGCCTTCATAGTGACATTCATTTGCGCCATTTGTTGTTCATTTCTTTTTTTTTTGGCTCAGACCAAGATGAGCTGGCGTAGCCTGCTCACTTCACAGTACTCGAGGTGACCCCTCGGGATCAACGTTCAGAGCTGTCCGGTGCTACAATGATCCCACAAATGACTGTGGTAGCGGATCTGACACGTAGTGAGGATGAGCTGAGTCTGAAACCAGGTTAAAAAACCAGGAAACCAGGCACACTGGGAAGCCTACGGGCGTGGCAGTCTCCCACTGCATAAGTTGCGCCATTTGTTTTTTTTTTACTTCCGGCGCCACATAAGTTCGAAGTTCAAAGTCTCGCTATGAACAAAGGAGAGGCACTCATAGGCAGGTTGCCTAGCATCAGTCTAGCCGTAGTAACTATAACCACAGGCTTCGTGCAGGTTATGCACGTCCATCAAGGACGCCTGTGGGGACAAGTTATCCCACAAGTCGGCCGACAGTGGTGTGCAGATGTGTTCTGCCACGGGCAATGTATGCCCAGTTCGATGTGTCAGGTGTGGTGTTCTCAGCGTGTTGGTTTTCGAGCCACAGGTCACGTGCGGTGGGCCCTGGGAGACCCAGTCAGCTGAATCTCCCACGGGTCTGTCGGATCAGGGTCCCCAGTAAGCTGGATGTAGTCCGGGGTGTCGGAGTGGTGTGTCCTGTACCGCTTGAAACACCGACGCGGTGACAAGTCGACTGCACTCGCAGGCCTCTTTTTCTTTTCCCGAACAAGGCTCCACCGCTCTGCAATTCCTCTAACCAGGCTTGGTGTTCCATCAGCCACCGGCTCATACAGGTCCGCACCCCTTCCAGTGACTCTTGCCGCCATTGTTTCATGGACCTATGTTGGCTGGTGCGGGCGAGTTGCAAGGCATCGCACATGGCACATAATTTGCGCCATTTGTTGTTCATTTCAATGAGAGGGTCCACCAAAGGGTTGAGTAGTACCACGGGTGCGGTGCCAACTCTGCCATGAGGGTGTAGTATGGCATTCCTCAATATGGTACTCCTCGTTGACAGCCAACAGTGGCCCACATTCCTATGATTTTGTGCATGGCGCAAAACAATACTCAAGTTGCCTTCAGAAAATGCCCATTGTAAACCGGTGGAAATGCTTTTCGCAGTCTCCTTGTTTCGCACGGTCTTCAATGGCCCAGCATCCTCGGTATTTGACAACAAGACAAATGAGAGGCTTTGGGACAAAGCACTGCCCACACAGAGGCATCAAATGGAACGTAGGACGGAGGTTGATGATGAGAGGAGAAAAATACACTCCTTGACACAGCTGTCACACCAACGAGGCATGCACTCAAGAGTGCCCAAGCCCACGGGGCACCGTTTTGTATGTTTCACATTTCGAATTGCTACCATATGGGGTGGGGTGCCTTGTCCCATAAGGCAACGGTTTCGTTTGTTTCATGTTTCGCTCCACTACGTCATGGAGTGCCCACTTCCACAAGGCAGCGGTATCAATTCAATTGTCTACTCCTCCTTGTCCTCGTCCTCATCCTCGTGCTAGCACCTGCGGCTACTGTCCACCATTGCGACAGCCATCGCAACTTGGTTTGGCGCCCTATCCTGCAGCCACGGCAGACGGGCTCCCCAGGGAAGGGGGGTGCAGGGCCCGTGAGGTGCTGAGAAAAAGCAAAAGGGGACGATACAATAGTGACACTTGAACAAACCACAAATGCAACGCCCAAAAGGGAACGCACCGCACATCACACCGCGCAGTAAGCTCCCTCTTTCTCCACCGCCCCATCCCGAAGACCAAGGCATTCTAGGACAAGGATTCTGCCAGGGGCAGCCCCAGTCCCAACAGCAGGACCCCCTTGTCCCGCGTGCAACCTCAAAGGTTCACACGCTGTCCACCATACCTCCCCCTGGTGGGGGTGATGCCCCCAGCCCCAACCTGGCAGGGTTGTGGAGGCGCTGACATTGGCAGAGCGGCAAGCCCCTTCCAAGAGGCCCCCATTCACCCTCCGGGCCTGGCCTCACAAAGTGGCAAATGCAGAGCAGCAGCAGAGCAACGGCGGGTGGCAGTAGCAGGGAGGAACCACACACCTGGACAACCCGTAAATCAAAGCCGTGAATGTCGAGGACAAAAAGCCCCCATTCAGGAGTCAGGCAGGGGGTTTTTCCCAAGAGGACAAAAAAACCGGTCTGGGAACCGGAGGGGGGGGGGTTTCTACCTCGTTCCCAAATGGGGGAGATTTGTCCCCAGGGCTTCCCCAGCCACTGAACAGGGAACCGTTGTCCCCCGGGAGAAGCCCCCTGCCCGGTTCCAAACGGGGGGCTTCTGTCCTGGACAATACCGGGAATTGGACCCCGGCTGTCAACCCTCTCTCCGGTTGCCGAACGGGTGTTTAGGGTGTACCGTGGGGGAATCCTTGCCGTGCACGCGCACTGCGTGCTACTTTTAGACTATGTTCCCCCCAAAGAGCCCCTAGGCACGCCCCTTGGAAACACCCTTAGAATTAGGCGACCCAAACTAGACTTGAGGGGACCTTGAGGGGGACCTTCCCGGTTCTTGTGGCAGTGGTGAAGGACCAGGGGCCTTTGGGGGGGAACTTGACTGTGTGTTGGGCGGCGGAGATGAAGGGCAATCGGGTGGCGAGTCTGAACTTGGGATGGCAAACACTGCGCTTAAGGCGCCCCCCGTGTCTCCCCCCCCCCCTGCTCGCTGCATCCGCACCCACCTCACTGTCACTCCCTGCCACTGCCCTCCCTCCCTATTCGCAAGCAGAACTCATGTCGTACTCCCACGATACGCTGGTGTTCTCGGGTAGGCCTGTGCGCGCCGCTGCCACCCCACCCCCACCCCGGCTGTCAACCCTCTCTCCGGTTGCCGAACGGGTGATTCCTATCCTCAAGGACAAAACCCCCCGTTCGGGCACTGGCGAGGTGGTTTCTCCCGGCCCACACTTCTCCCCAAGTTGGCAACCAGCCTTGCGCGTCTGCAACTTAAATTCATGATGTGGCCCATTGGTCCCAAGTGTTGGACCCCAGAAGGTGTTCCAAACTACACCAGAAATACGCGCCAGGTTGTTGGATTGTGTGATTGAGCTGTACACTTTGTGTGGGTTGCAGCCAAACAGTTCGCTGTTTTGCATTTGAAGAGGGCCGGTGTCTTGAGGCCATTGTGCTCTGTACTGGACAGGCCATCTCATGGACAACGGGAGGGGAGGGGATGGTAATCTCACCGATCCAACAGCAGTCCGAAAGCGGAGCTCAAGAAGAGCAACACAACATGTAGGATATCTTTTTTTTTGGCTCAGACCAAGATGAGCTGGCGTAGCCCGCTCACTTCACAGTACTCGGCATCAAGTTTCAGAGCTGTCCAGTGCTACGACGATCCCACAAATGACTGTGGTAGCGGATCTGACACAACATGTAGGATATCACTGTACAAACGGGCTCTATTGACATAATCATATCTAGGGAGAGAGAGTGAATTTGTTCATGGAGCATAGGCCTTTATCCTTGTGTCCCGGTGGGAGCACGTGGTAAAGAGCCTTCGGTGCCGACAGAGCTGGAGGCTCTACCGCTGACCGTGGTTATGTTTGCTCTGCGGTTGCCCGGCCATGCTCTCTGCTTCGGGGCGACAGGCGGGTTAGGCTGCATGCTGTACACCAGGGCACGACGTTGCAGGGGAAGGCTCTGCCTCATTTGGAAGGGGGGGTTGCCATTCACCCTGGCCAGCCATGGGAGGGCCCTACGGACATAATCATATCTATCCATCGTCCATCGCTATGATCCCATCAGCCAACCCCGCGGAGCGAAACCTCCAACACGTCCAATTGTTGACCAGCTCATGTACAAACCCAACGCAGCACACGCATGAGGCTCAACGCAGCCCAAGGGCATGTTGTCTGCAAATGCCCGGGATGCCTTGGGGCGGCATGGAGCACCAGCCCGAGAACAGGAGACAACTGCAACTCCCGTAGGAATGTCTGCCCGAGTCCTGCCTGCCCTTTGCATGCTTGCCATGCATTTCCTGGTGCTCTATGTGGTGCTGTGTGTCAAACACATACCCCTCCCCATTGTGTGTGCTTGGAACGGGGGGAGGGAAGTACGAGAAGGGGGGGGGTCTGGGACCCCAAAGTGTGTGTACCAACAATGGCCCCATCAGATTTTCCCAATTGTAAGTTTCGTTTTTCCCATGATGGGGCGCGTAGGTGCGCTGTACCCCTGGCGTGCGCATGAGTAAGCGGGGGGGGGTATGGGTATGGGTATGGGCATGCTGAAGCCATTCAGCCACTGACTCAAGCCGTACTTACCACCGCCGGTCTTGAGGGTGCCTCTGTGGGCTCATGGGGCTTCGGGGGTCCGCCAGTGCCGCTCGCCAGGAGACGGGTGAACCGGATACCGTACCTCAGACTGTGTCAATGCACAGTGGCGGCGGCCGGGCACACAAAGCGGGGGGGGGGGGGGGCAGGAGCTACCCCCTGCAGAGGAAGGCCACGGGATGGTCGAGAAGAGCAGAGGAAGAAAGGGACGTATTGACAAGTCAGTGGGGGGTGGCACTTCTTGGAGGTGCTGGAGGCGGTGGTCATGAGGGCGCTGAGGGACCCCCCGGTGCACGTCAGCGACGGGGCAGGACTGCACCAGGCCTCAGTGCCCCGGGGGATGCAGCTGCTCCGCTCCCCATCGAAGTCAAGGATTCCCCCGTTGCTCGACCGCCCTAACGGGGGGTCTGCGACACACACTGCCCCTCCGCTGGTGGGGCCCCTCCCTGTCGGATGGTCAGGTATTGGGGAGTGTCCAGAGTTTTGCTTAACGGGGGGGGGGGGGGGAGCTGTGGGGGGGAACCCCCCCCCCCCCCTTCAGGAGACCCTGAGTTGTTAGAGGCGCCAAAGGCGCTGAAGACATTTTTTGGCCTAAACTGACTTGCGCCGAAGGCACCAGAGAAAATTTTTGATTGGCTGAAGACCCGGAGAAAAATTTGCCCAATGACTTAAGGGGGGGGGGGGGGGGACTCCGAGAGGGGGGGGGCTGTCAGACCCTGCCCAGACCCCCACCCCTCAGGAGGTGATGAGTTGTTAAGCAAAACTCTGGGGGTGTCCTGGGCGTGTACCCCCTGCCCCCCTCCTCCCTGAACATCGATTTGGCCAGTGTTCTCTGGTGGTCTTTACACTCTGTGACGGGGTCAGCAGGGACAGAGGGGGGGATGGGGGGGGCTGGACGAAATGAAAGGGCAGAAGGAGAAGGGAGGACGGCTGCTGCGCACGTCGGTGGAGTGGCGTGCAGTACCACCGGCTCCCAGTGCCATTGTCGCGGATGTGAGCTGCTTTGTGTTGGTTGAAGTCATCGGGCGGGGGAGGGGGGGGGGGGGCTGGAGGGGGGGTGTGACCTAATTTAGGGCTGGAGGGGGGGGGGGGGCAGTTTGGCCGCGGGGCCGTGTATGCCCAGCATGGTGCCGAAGGCAGCCCCCACGCCGCCCACCCCCAGGGATGGATTAGAAGAGAGGAGGGGGAGGGGGTCTGGAACCCAAAGTTTGTGTACGAAAAATGGCCCAAATCAATACTTACTTTTGTAAGTTTCATTTTCTCCCACTATCCGGTCCGAAGGGGGGGGGGGGGGGTGGCACAAGGCCTCGGTATCAGGTTGTTTGCCTCTGGCGGCGCCCATTGGCCTCTCGCCACGGCTCATTCTGACCCTCTGTGGGCCTGAACGTGTTTTGGTTGTGTCAACGGAGCCCCCGGATGACTTGTCCTGTTTGACTACTCCAGGGGTCGAGGGGGGGGGTTTACCCCCCCCCCCTCCTCCTCTGATTGTCAGCCGTTCCAATACATCCCTGCACACACCCCTCAGCCCATACAGGCCGCCCATCGGCCCTCTGCCACCCAACCAATCAACAGGGGCCTCCGCAAAGCACCGGACAGAATATGCCATTGCACAAAGCCTTGGTAGGCTTCCCTTTCACCAAACCTCCTGAGGTGCTCACACCTGCCGCACCCCCGTGGCGCCCGCCCCCCCTGCCAGCGCTGGCAGGTGAAGCGGGTGGGGGGGGTGGGTGAGGGGCCCGTGACAAAAGATGATAATGACTTGTTGAAGGAAGCTGACTCAGATGTCCAGCCACGCAGCGAAAGATGTTGTCCGATCTTCGTTTCGGGCGGTTTCTACGCAAATTACACAGATTTGTGCCATTTTTGGGCAGGGGGTGCCGTAATGAAAGAAAAAAAAAACTCGGAGTGTCCAATACGCCCTACGATGGCGGCCGGCGGGTAACCGATGGCGGTTGGTGGGTAACCGATGGCGGTTGGTGGGTAACCGATGGCGGTTGGTGTGTAACCGATGGCGGTTGGTGGGTAACCGATGGCGGTTGGTGTGTAACCGATGGCGGTTGGTGGGGAGCCACCAAACATCAGAGACTGGATGCCATAGTAAAAAAAAAAAGGGTGAGCGTCCTTATGGCACCCCCTGTTTTTGGGCCATTGCTGGGGAACATCGTAGAGCCCAGGCCCAGACCAGGCACATTAAAACGTTCTCGGGGGGTGGCTGTAGCTGGGGAGGGGTATTGGTTGAGGCAGTCAGTGGGGGCCGGCACTTCTTGGAGGTGCTGGAGGCGGTGGTCATGAGTGGCTGTAGCTGAGGAGGGGTATTGGTTGAGGCAGTCAGTGGGGGGTGGCACTTCTTGGAGGTGCTGGAGGCGGTGGTCATGAGGGCGCTGAGGGACCCCCCGGTGCACGTCAGCGACGGGGCAGGACTGCACCAGGCCTCAGTGCCCCGGGGGATGCAGCTGCTCCGCTCCCCATCGAAGTCAAGGATCCCCCCGTTGCTCGACCGCCCTAACCGGGGGGTCTGCGACACACACTGCCCAGGGGTATTGGTTGAGGCTCGGGGTTCGGCCCCTGTGCACACACCGAGGGGGTCTGGAGACCGTGTTTCGTCAAGGCCTTGGCGTGCCATATCTTGTGGGGTCCACCGCACGGCCTACGATGTGTGCCACACATGGCGCGCCATGTACCTGGCCTATGTGTTTGGGTTAGGGAGAGTTCAGGATCGGGGGGACTCTTTCCGGGGGGGGGGGGGTTAGGAGGCTGCGCCCTGCACCAGTTGGCGATCAAGAGGGGTCAGGGGGGATCTCATGCCGTTGCGCTGCAAGAGGATACAAGCCCCCCCCCCCCGGCCACCACAAAGAGAGTCCTGCACGGGGCCTACACGAAGACAGGGCGAAAATGAGCAACCGCGCACCCCTTGACAAGGCTTCTGTAAACAAGGAAAGAAGGTGTGCCAGGAGCCCAACCGGGGTTTGCTTGAAGGGGAGGGCGCTCTGGGGGGGGGGGGGGGGGACTAAGAGCAGTTACTAAGTGGTTGGGGCGCACGGTCCAAGGGCCTTGGCGCACGCCTACTGTGGCTTGGCCACAAACAGTGGAAAGTTCAGCGATAGGTCCCCACCGACAGACCTATGCCCTCGCATTCAGTGCATTCCCAGGCAGTCCCAAGAATGGCGGCGTAGCCGCCGTCACCGTTCCTCCACAAATACGGCGCCGGAGGCGCCGCCACAGTTCGTCTGGGATGGTCAGGTATCCCTCCCTGGCCCTCAGCAAGGACTGGGTTGTGGCTTGGACAAGGGCGTCGCTGGGACAAGGGGGGGTGGGGTACGTCCGCAGGGCAGAGACAGCAGGTTCAGACCGCAAACCAGCATTTGTGTGGGGAATATGGTCTGTTTTGGCTCAGTACCTGCGTTTTGGGACTGAGTAGGAATCCGGGGCAGTCCCGTGTCCAGGAACACGGTAGTTCCTGCGGTCACCTTGGGCCACCGGGGGAAGAGGGGTCCCCAATAGCCTACGTGCCGCACGGTGCGCCGCCACCGTGTTACGGACCAGGCCGGCGACTGCGCGGAA
This sequence comes from Eutreptiella sp. 'Long Island Sound 2002', assembly GCA_964036045.1. NCBI lineage: Eukaryota > Euglenozoa > Euglenophyceae > Eutreptiales > Eutreptiaceae > Eutreptiella > Eutreptiella sp. 'Long Island Sound 2002'. The sequence continues at coordinate 11,885,685 of OZ038403.1, forward strand.
GGGGTCGCGAGGGGTGAGAGCACACGGGCCAAATGTTCGAAGGCATGCGGCGAAACCCATGGGCTCCGCCGCTTGCAATACACCAACCGGGGAGGGGCTGGACCAAGGAGGGGCGTGGAGCGTGTGCAAGCTCAGAGAGCGTTCGTGCACACGGTGTCCCAGAGGTGCGTATGTGGGTCAAGACTGGTCACCACCTGATTGTGGTGGATAGGACCCCTAGGCACCTCATACACATGTCTTTGCAAAGGCATGGTACGTGCGGTCGGGTCGGCTTGCCCGGATGCCGTCGACTGCCTCCCCACAGATGGCCATGTCCACCCGAGAGCACCGCCAGGCGCCATGCCCTCCTGACTTCACCAAAGGGGGGGCAGCGTATGCGGTTGCCCCGCCGTGGCCACCGGGAAGCCGGCACGAACGTGGGAGACCCCCTGTGACTCCTCCTCCGCACAGGGATGTCGAGGCATGGCCGCACGAGAGTACCGTCCTGGGCCGGGGGGGATACCGCGCGATACGGCGTAGGCGCCCAGCCACAATCGGGAGGCAGGCACGTACACCCGAGAGCACTGCCAGGCGCCATGCCATCCTTACTTGACCTGCGGGGGATCAATGGTCGGTGCTGATCGACTGAATGTCCCCGCCATAGACACTTTCAGCCATTGGTCCAGAGGTTCTCTCACAGATGCATGTGTCCCCTTCTTGGTTGGGGTGCTCCACTATTCAATGTACAACAAGTAGGTACAAGGTTTCAATCAGCGGTGCCAGTGGCAGCTGCATTTGTTATATAACCTGTGGACGGCGAACCACTATAGATCAATACCTGTGTGTTGCTGAGCTAGATGGTGCATGAAAAACAGCCACGCCCTCAAGCTGCGTCTGTGTTGATGTGTCGCAGTGAATCACAGGGCCGTATAGCCTGATGCACTCCTTCGGCCTAACCATACGGCTTTCTGTTCTCCTGCTGGAGGGGAACTTGACCTGCGGGGGGGGGGGGGTCTGTGGGGCCCCACTCCCCCCAGGCCAAACCACCCCCCCTCCCCAAACCGAAACTGTAAAACTTTCCTCCAGAGAGAAAAAATGAAATTTTCAACCGAGTGCCAAAAACTAGGGGCGCGCTTTAGGGACATCAACCCCTTCCGCCCCTCAGACCCGCCCACCCAGCCCACCTGGCCCCTCCCATGGGGTGGGAAAACAAGGTAGCGCGTAGTTCAGCTGTCATGCACGTGAAGCCTGAACGAGAGGTGCTTGGTTCGAATCCCGCTGGAGCCATGAGCAGGAACGTCGTGTCCCAGGCGCTGGGGAGTCCGTGACCCCACGCGCCGGAAGGGATGCTGCGAGGGATAAGGAGGGTAACTCTACGCTGGAGCTTGGAGCACGCCCAAATACCTGACCTTACCGTAGGGTAGGCCAAGTGCGAAGGGCATCATCGCTGACCCCACACGGTCCAATCCAGAAGCCCCCGTGCGTCTGTGTGCAGAACGATGCAGAAATCCCAACGCCCAATCCCCAGTTTGATATTGGGGGCCTGGTCCCGATGCCCCCCAGTACTGACACCCACACCCGCACACAAAGGGCCACTCGACCCAACAAAACGCAGTTATAGCGCCGGACAGAACATGGGGGGCGTTTTCGCACAGCGCGGGCACAGCGCGGGCACAGCGCCCATTATTACGGTGATTATCCAGGTAACAACCCTGAAAACCACCCCCCCTGCGGAATCATGCACAATCAATTCCAATCTCAAAAATTCAAACATCTGATGCTTGCCATGGGTCCCAGGGACCTACACTCTGCCCCCTATAGCCCCGTCCACTGCAGCAGCCATTCAATGACGTCCTTCCAATGTTCTGAACTTACCGAACTCCCGGTGGTGGAGCACAGCCAACTTTTCGCACAGCGCGTGCACAGCGCACGGTACGCCCCCACGGCATCCCACGGCGTCCGGTGCCGGCACTCCAAAGCGCCGCGGTGCACACCGCACCGAACTGGGGCACTCGTACAGCGCCGCCCTCCAGCGATGAATAAACAAAAAGGATCCCATTGCGTCCCACTGGGCTACGGCCGCCGGTGTGGCGGTGTTTGGGCGCCCATCCCCCGGGAGCACGGGGCAAGTGGGGGGGTCATTGTGATCGACCCCAAGGGGCCGAGGGTCATCGGCGCACGGGGGTCGTCGGCCGGTCCAGGCGGTTCGGTTGGGACTCAAGCCCCGGGCGTTGTGCCCGCGGACCTACACTGAGTGGGCCTGCCTGACCCAGGACGGCCTGCCTGAAGTCGGGACCCAAGACCGGCAGTCTCCCCAGCAGTTGCCTGGGCCCTCCTGAAAGCAAAGCGGTTGGCCTCCAACCGACGGTGGTTGATGGTTAACCGACAAAAGTAGTGGGTAACTGCCGGCGGTTGCCTGGTAATCGCCGGCACGGGGCCGGTAATGGCCAGCCTGGGAGGCTGGCCCTCAGGGCTGTCCGTAGCACAAAAAAAAACAAAACAATTTGCCCCGTTGAATCAGGACCGCCCTCCGGCCATCGTCCAGCAACTGCTGCCCCAAGTACTGGCCCACCGCTTCGTTGATCAGCGGGGGGCGGGGGGGGGCAGCATCCAGGGCTGTTCACCCACACACCCCCCGCCAGTGCACTTGCAAACAGACTTCCCCCCCCCGCTTCGCGTGCAGACCCATGCCGCCCCCGCCCCTTGTCCGGGGGGGCGCCTCGGCCCCACATTCGTATGGGCCGCGCGCGTGCGGTACCTTGGACACGGGGGATGGCGGCCACGATCTTCCGGTTGATGACAGGACCCCCGAGTCTCGTTAGGAACCAGCCCCGTACCACACCCGCCACCCGGCGGTGCCCGCGCCCATCGCAAGCACGACTCAGTAGGACCAAGCTGCGTTCTGGGTCTGACACCCCAGCCGGCCACAGGCGGGCCAACAGTTTCGGAACCGAAACCGACTGTTTCGGCTCGAAATCGAAAATTTCCAAAAAGTGTCATGCTTTGGAGCGCCCTGTGTTCTTCAACGTTCCTTTTTCACCCCCAGCCTGGCTGGGGAAGGGTGCAGGCCGGGCACTTTTGGGCTGCAGAGGCCCAAAAAATGAAATAAATCGCAATTTGTGGGGCTGCATGCAGTGGTAGCTAATTTTCCGGGGGGGGAGGGGCAAAATCGTACAGCGTGTCAGCACGCATCCGATTTCCCAGGTTTCGGTCCAGCTCCTTCAGATCACGCGTGACCCTGTGCCCCCCACCGGACTCGCAGTGGGCCGAACGCCCGGGGGGCGGAGCGGGCGTCGAGGGCTGTCGGGGTTCGCCCAGAGATCGCCGGGCCCCAGGGGGTCATGTCAAAGGCCTTCGTGCACCGTAACAGCCCCCAGTCGGAGGTCCCCCCATCCCAACTATCCCAAACATCCCAACCACCCGTCGGCCATCCGGACTCTAATGCAAGGACGGTGAATGGCTGGCGGTGGGTGGCCAAACCCAGCGGTTTGGCGGTTACGCGGTTACATCGGGTGTTGGAGGGTGAGGTCACGTCGGTTGAGTGCATCGGGGGCAGGGCTGTCCCTAAGATAACAACAACAAAAGAAGAGAAATGCCGGCGTCCCCAACAACAGGTCGTGGCGACGCGGCACGGCTGGTCGCCGGGGGTCCTGCCCAGCCCCGGCCTGGAACGCGGGGGCTGATCATCTCCAGGGCGCGCGGACATCCCCTGAGCACGGCGGTGGTTCAGAGAAACGGCCAGACCGCCATCGGTTACCATCCAACCGCCGCTACCCCCCAAACCGCCGTCGGTTACCCTCTAACCGCCGTCGGTTACCCAGTGAAGCTCCGCAAGCCGCTGTTTGGGCGACACTGTTTCTGTTTCTCCATGCGGCGGATCGTGTCGGCCAAAACATTCAGGATCCAGACGGCATTAAGCTTCATGTCGCCCCCTCCCCCCACCCCCAACCCCACCGCACCCCTCAGGACTCTAACCGCCGTCGGTTACCCGCTAACCGCCGTCGGTTACCCTCTAACCGCCGTCGGTTACCCTCTAACCGCCGTCGGTTACCCTCTAACCGCCGTCGGTTACCCTCTAACCGCTGTCGCCTACCCGCGCGAGGGTCCAGCGCTCGTACCACCCACCCACCGGGTCGGCGTCAGGTCTCAGGGGGAGACAGCCCGCCCCCCCATCCGCTCACATCCACGGCCCGGCGTTCGACTGCGCCCAGGACGTGGCGTTGCTGTACTGCTGCTGCCCCATTGCGGGCCAGCCCGAGTCGTACTGGACCTGCGGCATGCCCTGGTACGGCACGGGCTGGGGCCCACCGTGGGGCCCAACGCTGGGGATGACCTGCGGCTCGGACCACCCCGAGTCGTACTGCACCTGCGGACGTGAATGCGGGAAGGGGAACGGGAGGCACGGGGGGGCATCGTCTCGTACGCGTGGAGGCCTACGCACACCGCCCGGGGAAGTCTGTGATGTAGTCGGAGTTGTCCACGGCTTTGATGTAGTCGGGGTTCCGCACGGAAAAACATATGCTCGTCAGCGGTTACTAACGAGTGAACAGCGGTCCCGCGGCGATAAGCTCTCACCGGCGCCATGCGAGTACCACTGGATCATGTGTACCATAAAATCGCAGAATTATGGCAGGCACGTGTCGGGTGGCGCGCACAGTGAAGCTCCGCAAGCCGCTGTTTTGGCCCACAGTTTCTGTTTCTCCATGCGGCGGGTCGTGTCGGCCAAAACATTCAGGATCCAGACGGCATTAAGCTTCATGTCGCCCCCTCCCCCCACCCCCCACCCCACCGCACCCCTCAGGATGGTGGGGGTCGGGGGTGGATGGGCGGACGGTGGACGCCGAAGGTTCCATGCGACTTTATCTCTGGGGGGGGGGGGGGGGATTGGGAACTGCGGCGGGATTTCATGATCCGAAATTCAGGATTTGGATTTGTCTGACAACAATTTGATTTGCCAGCATGAGTGTACAGAGATCCGGGACTCTAAAATGCTGTTGAGTCGATTTTTCGCGCAGATGCATGAATGCGGCATCTGTTACATTGTCGATTTCGGCGATCAGGCAGCAAGATGGCAAACTTCGGTGCTCACATTCGGATTGGGCATCAGCAACCACCCTACAACACAACTTGCGCTGCCCAAAGTTCAACATGGTGGCCCATTGGTGGGGCCACATTATGAATTTCTGACGTTTTGGGGGTTTGTGAAACGGGGCCTGTTTTGAGTGCCTCACGCTTCTCACACGGGGGCTATGGGAACTAATGCGGAAAGGGGCCCTATGCCAAACCGCATGCCCATGCCCATGCCCACACTCATGCCCACACTCTTGTAGTATACAATACAGTACAATACAAACAGTGGGTGCACACACACACTCTGTTCGACCAAAGTGCAAAAGTGCAAAAGAGAATTTCTCTCACTCCAGAACAGATGCTCTGGAGTACAGGGGATGCAGTCAACAGCAGGCAATACACAGACAAACCAGGGTACAGCCCAGCTCTGACTAACACATACATGCATTACCTCACAGGAGGCAAAACTGACACTGTACACAACCAGCAACTGGTGCTCTGGGCCCACTGCAACTTGGGTTCTCCCAAGTCATCCCTCTCCATCAGCGAGCACCTTCGGTGTGACGTCTCACTGACATCGCTAACTTCTTGGAGGGGTAAGCCGCTGCACCAAGGGTCCAGTCGCTCAGTACACACAGCACAGAGGTACAAGCAGTACTATGCAGCAGTACGCAGCACACCTGTAACACACCGTAACCAGTACATTGCCCTCCAAACTGGTGCGGACTCAATCGTCGTCATGCCCACACCCACACCTATGCCCATGCCACGGTGCTCGGCTTGGGTCGCCCAAAGGCGAACGAAGCCGAGTCCCACCCTTTGCCACGTCTACCCCCCATATCTCCATGGGACAGGGAGGATGGAAGGGCCCGCCAGGGACGGCCGTGGAGATGCGCATGGGCATGTGTCTCAACAATGTGACCTGATCGGTGGCCAGTCCGATTGCACCGTGACTCAACCGCCGTGCGGTTCACGGCCCGCAGGCCCTTCATGGCACCCCCGAGGGCTAATTGGAGGGGGTTCGTTCGGGGAAGTCGATACATGCAGTTGGGCGGTTACTCGCCGACGGGTGGCGGTGAACCGCGGCAGTTAACCGTCAACCGATGTCGGCTGATTGTCATGGGCGGGGCCACGGACGTCGCTGTGGAATCCTTGTCCCTGTAGCACGCTGCAGGGAGGGAGGGATGGATGTGCTTTGGTGGCGGAGGGTAACCGGAATCGAACCGGATACAAACATTCCTGAATCCGAGGTGCCTGACCACTGCGCTACCTGCTCCAGGGGTGGGGTTAGGCGGCCCCTCCAGGTCGAACACGAGCCTTCTCAGGACCTCCTTCGAGTGTCACTCAGTGGGACAGTCTGAGAATCTGTCGGTCGATGGTCCACCCCCGGCAGTTCAACTGTATCAATTGCCGTGGGGCAAAATCATCCTTTGCTGCAGGTGGGGCACGTGCTTTGGGTTGCAGATGGCAGGCACAGGGGAGTCATGTGGGGGGCACATTGCAAGCGCACCGAGAAGGGGGGGGGGCTCCGCGAACGCGGAAACGACACCAGCAGGAGCACCGGCCGCGGCGGCCGACAGAACGCAGCGACCCGACGCAACATGCGAAGGGAAGAACGGGTGGCTGTCCAGGGCCCCGTAAAGGAGCAACAACCCGACGGAATGTCACACGGGGAGGGGGGTCGGGGGGGGGGGGTGAGGGGGGTCAGGGCCTGCACCTGGGCGCCCCCCAGATCCGGCCGAGGGTGCGAGGAGTCACACCTGCAGCCCCGGGTCCAGCAGCGGATTGCTGTACATCTCCGGGTGGGCCATGCGGCCGAAGGACTGCTGCTGCTGCTGCGCGGGTCCGCCCCACGTCATGGGGCCGGCGGTGGCGACCGCCATGTTGCCGTAGTCGTACGGGTCGCCGGGATCGAATCCCACGGGGCCCGGGTCGATGTAGGCGCCGTCCCCTTGCGGCGGCGGGAACCCGTGCACCCAATCGTCCGCGGCGTTGCCGAACTGCACCTGCGAGTTGTACCCGTCGTGCAGCGCCACCTGCTGGTTGAAGGGCTCCGCGGCCTGGGCCGGGCGCGGCGGCGGCGGGTTGCGCTCCGGCGGCCGCTCGTCCCGGGGCTCGTCTTCAATGGGGGGCGCTGAAGGGAGAGGCAACAGTGGAGGGACGTGGGAGGCGGCTGGGGGGCCCGTACCGAAGGATGATGGGCGCTGCCGGGGGGGGGGGGGGTAGGAACGTGCGACATTTGGAATGGCGGGGTTTGGTGTGGAGACAATTAGGCACCGATTGGAAAATCCGGTACAAAAATTCCAAGAGTACGGCACACGAGGGGGCGTAGACCATGAATGGTGGTTGCCATTGCCGTTGGTCGGTTGCTGTTATCTCCTGCCGGCTGAGTGTGATTTCTCGGAGGCTTCTTGTCGTGCAAAGTGCCCGGGCACAATGAGAATGCGCGTGCCAAGAGCGCTCAACATCACACCGAGACACGGCCCCCGACCGTCAAATGCCACGGCATAACGGGGCACACTTCTGTTGTGCCAAATTCTGTGATTCCAAATTCTATTGCCTTCGGCAAGTGCACCTCGCAGAGAATCTACCGTGAGCAACACAGACCCGAAATAGGACGGAAACTACATAAATACCGGCTAAAACATGCTTTACATACCTTGGATGATCATTTTAGGTGATCACGGTATCAAAAAAACAAGTTTCGAAAACTTCGATTTTTGAGCTGCCCAGGGTGAAAAACTGCACTAGCAAGTTGTGTACCAATCCCTTGGGAGACTCCCCCCCCCCCAACCCTCGGGACCTAATACCCAAATAGGGTGAAAAAGATGTACATACGGCCTAAAACATGCTTTACATACCTTGGATGGTCATTTTGGGTGGTCACAATATCAGGAAAACAAGTTTCAAAAACTTCTATTTTTCAGCTGCCCACTGTGACAAACTGCATAAGCAGGTTGTGTACCAATCCCTTGGGAGACCCCCCCCCCCTGGACCTAATACCCAAATGGGGTGAAAAACACGGCCTAAAACATGCTTCACATACCTTGGATGGTCATTTTAGGTGATCACAATATCAGGAAAACAAGTTTCGAAAACTTCCATTTTTGAGCTGTCCGGGGTGAAAAACTGCATAAGCAGGTTGTGTACCAATCCCCTAGGAGCCCCCCCCCCCCCCCCCCCCCTCCCGGACCTGATTCCCAAATAGGGTGAAAAACACGTAAATGCGGCCTAAAACATGCTTTACATACCTTGGGTGGTCATTTTGGGTGGTCACAATATCAAAAAAACAAGTTTCGAAAACTTCGATTTTTGAGCTGCCAGGGGTGAAAAACTGCATAAGCAGGTTGTGCACCCGTCCCTTGGGAGCCCCCCCCCCCCCCTCGACCTGATACCCAAATAGGGTGAAAAACACGTAAATGCGGCCTAAAACATGCTTTACATACCTTGGGTGGTCATTTTGGGTGGTCACAATATCAAAAAAACAAGTTTCGAAAACTTCGATTTTTGAGCTGCCCAGGTTGAAAAACTGCACTAGCAAGTTGTGTACCAATCCCTTGGGAGCCCCCCCCCCCCCCCGACCTGATACCCAAATAGGGTGAAAAACACGTAAATGCGGCCTAAAAAATGCTTTACATACCTTGGGTGGTCATTTTGGGTGGTCACAATATCAAAAAAACAAGTTTCAAAAACTTCCATTTTTGAGCTGTCCGGGGTGAAAAACTGCATAAGCAGGTTGTGCACCCGTCCCTTGGGAGCCCCCCCCCCCCCCTCGACCTGATACCCAAATAGGGTGAAAAACACGTAAATGCGGCCTAAAACATGCTTTACATACCTTGGGTGGTCATTTTGGGTGGTCACAATATCAAAAAAACAAGTTTCAAAAACTTCCATTTTTGAGCTGTCCGGGGTGAAAAACTGCATAAGCAGGTTGTGCACCCGTCCCTTGGGAGCCCCCCCCCCCCCTCGACCTGATACCCAAATAGGGTGAAAAACACGTAAATGCGGCCTAAAACATGCTTTACATACCTTGGATGGTCATTTTGGGTGGTCACAATATCAAAAAAACAAGTTTCGAAAACTTCGATTTTTGAGCTGCCCAGGTTGAAAAACTGCATAAGCAGGTTGTGTACCAATCCCTTGGGAGCCCCCCCCCCCCCCCCCCCCGACCTGATACCCAAATAGGGTGAAAAACACGTAAATGCGGCCTAAAAAATGCTTTACATACCTTGGGTGGTCATTTTGGGTGGTCACAATATCAAAAAAACAAGTTTCAAAAACTTCCATTTTTGAGCTGTCCGGGGTGAAAAACTGCATAAGCAGGTTGTGCACCCGTCCCTTGGGAGCCCCCCCCCCCCCCCCCCCGACCTGATACCCAAATAGGGTGCAAAACACGTAAATGCGGCCTAAAACATGCTTTACATAGCTTGGATGGTCATTTTGGGTGGTCACAATATCAAAAAAACAAGTTTCAAAAACTTCGATGTTTGAGCTGCCCAGGGTGAAAAACTGCATAAGCAGGTTGTGTACCCGTCCCTTGGGAGACCCCCCCCCCACCTGATACCCAAATAGGGTCAAAAACACGTAAATACGGCCTAAAACATGCTTTGCATACCTTGGGTGGTCATTTTGGGTGGTCACAATATCAAAAAAACAAGTTTCGAAAACTTCGATTTTTGAGCTGCCCAGCGTGAAAAACTGCATGAGCAGGTTGTGTACCGGCCCATTCACTCGGCCATTATTGGTGGAAACAGTCATTTCGCGTCTTTGGCACGGGTTGTGAACGGCCCTAGGCAAAGCTACAGACCACAAAAAACGTCCTTTCGTATCCTAGTAGGCATATACTGTCAAAACATCCCCACTCGCACCCCTCAGGGTGGGTACCACGGGTTCACCGAGGTTGCCAAAACCGCCAACATAGCATAAATGGCTGAAAAGTGCATAAACTGCATCAGCGCTCGTCCCACTCCGCCCCATACGAACCCTATGGAGTCGGGACCCGGAAACACTTTTTCGGCTCAAAATCGAAAAAAACCAAAAGATTCATGATTTTCGACCCAAAAAAAGGGGGGTCGTTTTTTCGACATTTTTGACCCCCCCCCCCCCCCCCACCCCCCCCCCCCACCCCCACCCCCACCCCCCCCTAAAAAGTGGGTTTCACGTGGGGGGGGGGGGGTCTGGGGGGGTCCGGACCAAAAACTCATTGGGGGATGCATTTATTGGACAAAATAATGATTTTACAAGGGGTTAAACTAACAAGTCAACCCCTTGGGGTAGGGTACGCGAATAGGCCCAAAAAGGGGGGTATGTGGCGTTTTCCCCTATATACGCCTGCCTGGCTTTGATCTAACAACCTCTGCGAGGTGATTCTATTGCCTTCGGCAGTGCACCTCGAAGAGAGGTTGACAGTCAGCCAAGCAGTCCCTGAGCCAGGCCAGCAGTCAGTCAGACAGAAACACACAGTTTGGGTTTTTTGTCAGTGGCAGACACGGCCCCAAGCAGTGGGGACTCCTTTGTCAGAGTATTGAAGAAGTGGCCGAAGGGTAACGCAGCTGGCTACGGGTTTTTGGTCGGCGGTTCGAACCCCGGTGCGGCGAATATGCCGCCGCCGCCGCCGCCGCCGCCGGAAAGAGTAGTCCCACCTGGGTTCGGCCCACCGACCATTATGGCTGTGGTCTGCTGCGTTACCATTCGACCAGCAGTTGTGTGTTAATGATGTGCTTCCCTACTGCCTGGAGCCTTTTCAGCAAAAACTTTTGACCCCCCCCCCCAACACCCCCCCACCCCCCAAAAAAGTGATATCCAGTTTTAGGGGATAGAGGCCTCAGAATCAAAAAATCCATCGGGGGATGGTCTTATTGGGCAAAATAATGATTTTACAAGGGGTTGGACATCCAATATCATGCCTTGGGGTATGCTACGCGAATGACCCCAAAAAAGGGGGGTATATGACGCCCGCGCCTGTGCTTGATCTAACAACCTCTCTTCGTGGTGATTTTCGGCCGATCCTGATCCCCCCCCCCGGCCCCACCAGGTCATGCCCCACAGGCCCTACGAATGGTCGGCTCGGGTGGCCCTGGTTAGGGTTCGCCCGCGCCACACGACTCATCGACTGCCCACGCTGCGGTTCACCGACAACGGCTGACGATCGACCGGCCCCGCCGGTAACCGAACAGCAGTTACTGGCCGGCCGGCGCCCGGTTGCAGTCCCGGGGGGTATGGGTGGCCCTGGGTCCGGAAGTGGCTTTGGGGGTCCAGGGGTTCTGTTCGGTAAGAAGGGGGGGGGGGGGACAGAAAGCAGCGGCCCGGCGGAAGATGCGAAGAGAAGAACGGGTGACCGTCCAGGGCCCCGTAAAGGAACTGCACCCCGACGGAATGTCACACAGTGGGGAGGAACGGGGGGTTGTTGGTCAGATTTGGGGGGTTGTCTGGGAAGGTTCCGGGGGTTTTCTTTGGCCCGGGGGGTGGGGGTTGGAGACAAGCATTGTTTACCAGAGAGGAGTGGGTGTTTTGGGTAAGACCCACCCACCCCCAAAAAAAATTCTTGACCCACGTTTTGGCAGGAGAAAAATCAAATTTGACGTGGCGACCCCTCGGAGGACCCCACCCGAACCCCCCCGCCCCTTTGCAACTTAATTCTTATCACCGATGCCTGGTTGGGAATGTTGGGAGGTTTTGGTCAGATTTCGGGTCCTTTTTGACCAATCATTGGGCTCACAGACCGCACTACACCCGCCCCCCCCCCATGCGGTGACACGTGGGTGTGTCAAGCGGTGATTGCGCTCAGGGAAATTGCGCAAGCCACAGCATTGCACAGCCAAAAGGAGATCAAGGCTGATCACGAACCGGAATGTCCAGTCCTAGGTGCCTTTCGCCAAAAGTCTGTAGGGAGCAGCGGTAGTTGCAAACCTGCAGCATGCACACAGAGAATGCCCGCTCAGACGGGGCCAGCCATGCCATGGACACAGGAAACTGCTACACACTGATATAGCAAATCAAACATTGGCGTCTCTTTACAGAACATTGCCAGCAACAATCACAGTCATGACCCCCTCCCCCCGCCCCCTTGTGTGGGGGCTACTCCGCCCCCCCCCCCCCCCCCCGCCGCCACAGGCGCACCCTCGCACTGCCTCTCGCAACGGACGACGAGCGACACGCTCTTTTGCCGTGGCCTGAGGGCCGCGGTTCGGGGGCGTGACCACGATACGCGGCGGAGGGCCGATGGCAGACCGCCCACCGTCAACGCCGCCGCCGCGGCATGCCCCACGCCTGGGGCAAGGGCCCCGGTCGATGGCAACAGACCTGGCGGAGTCTCGGGCTCGAAGAGGTCGTCCGCGGGGTCGGTATACGGCTCCACTGAATGGAAAGTGGGTGCGTGAGGGGCGTTGGGGATGGCTGGGGTGCGGGGTATGCACGCGCGCCGGATGTCTGAGTGTGGTGCGTCTCGCAGTCGAGGCTCAAAATGTGGCCAGCCAGCTGCCCTGTACTGGAGGCAAGACATTTGTCGATGGACGGAGTTTTTGGTTTTTAGTGTGAAACCCGTGGTGCCCCATCCATGGCTGTTACCCACCATCCGCTATGCGACACCCTCCGACCGCCGTCGGTTGCCCTCCAACCGCCGTCGGTTAGCCTCCAAACGGCCGTCGGTTGCCCTCCAACCGCCGTCGGTTACCCTCCGAACGCCGTCGGCTACCCCCCGACCACTGCCGGTTGCTCTTCAACCGTTGTCTAATTGTGCGCCTAAATCATGAGCCGGCTACTGGACGGTCAGGATTTTCCTTCCCCATCAATGTGGAATGGGGGGATGGGGGGTTGGAGCGTACCTCAAGGAGTTCGATGCCGGGGGGGGGGCGGGGGCACAGCAAAACATGCCTCACAATTCTCAGTGCGTCGGGCCGACAATGTCCCGGCGGCACTTTCAGTGCGCTTCGTGCGGTGCACACGGATGGATGCCTGCGACGACCCCCGACCCCGGCCAAGATGGTGAAGGCCACCCAAAAAGGGCGTGCAACGTCCCGTACAAGTGGCGGTTGTCCCTATCGCTCCGGTGGCCCAAACATGGAGCACAAAAGGCGGGTTTGAGCCGTTGAGGCTGAGAAATGGCGAATCGGGTTGTGCGCCAGCCCTTGCCCTCCGAACACCCCCGCGAGAGACGTGCTGGAGGAGAGGAGGGGAGGGGAGGGGGGGTGGGGGGTCTGGGCAGAACCCTCCCTTCCTCCGGTGGTCTCTGGCCTCACGGGCCGGAGGACAATTTCTCTAATAAAAAAAGCCGAGGAATTGTTGCGACCGGAGGCCGATTGGAACTTGTTGCCAGAAAACCGCACTGAACATCTCTGGGCTGGATCACGCATTGGGAGAGGGGGTGGGGTGGGGGGGTGCTTGTGGGGGGGATCCTCCTCCGGTGGTTGTCAGGCATGACACATCCCTGCCCTCAGTACCCAACGACCAAAACGGGTCTGAAGACCATATAAAAGGGGGTGCGGCACATGCTTTTCAAGTGTTGTGTTCTCATCGCGGGTGGCCGCACTCTAAACTTGGGAACCCCCGATTGCAAACATGCAGAGAAACCCCCTTGCCCCCCCCCCCCCCTGTGCAGTGACATGTGGGTGTGTCATGTGGTGATTGCGCTCAAGAGAATTGCGCAAGCCACAGCATTGCACAGCCAAAAAGAGATCAAGGCTGATCACGAACCGGAATGACGGGTCCTACGCGCCTTTCGCCAGAGTCGAAAAAAAAATAGACACTCAGAAAGCCCCCCCCCCCCCGAATGGTGACGTGTGAGCTGTCACGTGTGGGTTGTTGTTTGAGACGGTGTCAGCAACAAATCAGCACATGCAGATCACAAGAAGGAGGTGAAAGCTTATCAAGGGCCGAAAACGACCCTAGGCGCCTTTCGCAAAAGGTCTGTGGGAAAGTTGTATTGAAAGTGCGACCAATTGCGGGAGAAAGGAGGCAACATCATCGTCATTGCAGCTACAACACACGCACACCGCAAAGAATGACAGACTGCCAGAGCCCCCCTGTGTGACATTCCGTCTGGTTGTTGCTCCTTTACGGGGCCCTGGACAGTCACCCGGTCTTCCCTTCGCATGTTGCGTCGGGTCGCTACTTTCTGTCGGCCGCTGCAGCCGGTGCTCTTGCTGGTGTCGTTTCCGCGTTCGCGGAGCCCAGTAGTTGGCATGTTGGGACTGTGCTGAATGTGGCGGGATGTGCCGTTTGCGTGTCAGCGGCGCCCAATAGTTGGCGTATTGAGGATGTGCTGGTTGTTGCTGGGGTCGTTTGACTGTTTTTGCTGTCCACACACCTCTGTCCACAGGCCGTCCATAGCCTGCCTCGCTGTGTTTCTGTGCGGCCCAGGTGCCCTGTTCCTCCACGCGCTGTCCGGGCCGTCCACCACATGTCCTTTTCCCCCTCACGGTTGGTCTGCCCCTGATGGGCTCCCACTCGCCCTTGAGACCCCCGGAGTAGTCAAACAGGACAAGTCATCCGGGGGCTCCGTTGACACAATCAACACACGTTCGGTGGTTGTCAGGCATGACACATCCCTGCCCTCAGTACCCAACGACCAAAACGGGTCTGAAGACCATATAAAAGGGGGTGCGGCACATGCTTTTCAAGTGTTGTGTTCTCATCGCGGGTGGCCGCACTCTAAACTTGGGAACCCCCGATTGCAAACATGCAGAGAAACCCCCTTGCCCCGCCCCCCCCGTGCGGTGACACGTGGGTGTGTCACGTGGTGATTGCGCTCAAGAGAATTGCGCAAGCAGCAGCATGCACAGCCAAAAAGAGATCAAGGCTGAGCACGAACTGGAATGACCGGTCCTACGCGCCTTTCGCCAAAATCGAAAAAAAATAGACACTCAGAAACCCCCCCCCCCCCCGAGACCCCCGGAGTAGTCAAACAGGACAAGTCATCCGGGGGCTCCGTTGACACGACTAGAACACGTTCAGACCCACAGAGGGTCAGAATGAGCAGTGGCGAGAGGCTGATAGGCGCCGCCAAAGGCAAACAACGTAATACCGAGGTCTTGTGCCAACCCCCGCACCCCCCCAGTGTGCCCCTTCTGCGCCTGTTCACACGCCAGGGAACAACGCCGCCTTCCACATCAAGGGTAGGGCCCATGCAGGTATCCGGCCATGGAACTCACCAATGATGGCCGGGGGCGGTGGTCCGGAGGTGCGCGCGACACCCGCACAAACCGCGAAGGTGCGCGTGTGTGCCAGGGGGGGGAGGTGGAGTAATTGGGCCTCACACGCATGGCAACGTGGTGAGGCAGGTGGCGGACGACCAGGACAACATGCGGAACAATGGGGCCTCACGCACACGGGAACCCGGCGAGAGACGTGGTAGACCTTGTGCCACCCCCCCTCCCCCCCCCCTCTGGAGTCCAGGGGGTTCATACGACCCCCGCTGCGGGATACGAGAGTTGAATGCTACACTGCTAAAGCAAGCAGGCGAGTGCAATACAACAAAGTCAGAACAAAAAGCTCTTCAGTGACATTGCCATAGGCGCCTTTCGCTGTGAAACAGGAAATACCCCGAGGAACAGTGCAGATGGGGGCTCATTCAGGTAACACGCAGAAAGCTATTCCTACTGAAATGCCGGACACAAGATTCGAATTACACCAGACCAAATACGACCCCACCCGCCCCTGTGTTGGGGACAGGCAGCACGACTGGGCAGCGGCGGCGCCCGCGGCAGAACCACCACAAACCACCTGAAATATCGTCGTGCAGCGCCTCCTTGCGTCGGGCCGAGGTGTAGCACAGCAGCGCCCCGATGGCGACCATCGCCACGCAGCCGAGGACGCTGCCGACCACCACCGCCACGATCCACAACTTCGAGGTCTCGCTGGTGGTGCCGGACACGTCGGTCGTCAGGTCGACGCACTGCAGGACGCCGAAGGAGCCCTGGCCCTCCGCTGGCGCTGCCCCGGGGCGTACGAGGGCTGGTGGTGGGGCACCGTCGAGGCACAACCGCGGAGCCCCCCCCCCCCCCCGGTATAGTATCAACCAGTCACTAAGCTATGGCCTGGGCAAGACGCAAGACCACAGAAGCAGGATTG
Organism: Eutreptiella sp. 'Long Island Sound 2002'; assembly: GCA_964036045.1. Taxonomy (NCBI): domain Eukaryota; phylum Euglenozoa; class Euglenophyceae; order Eutreptiales; family Eutreptiaceae; genus Eutreptiella; species Eutreptiella sp. 'Long Island Sound 2002'. The sequence continues at coordinate 11,901,801 of OZ038403.1, forward strand.
AACAATGGTTGGCGGTTGGCGGTTGGCGGTTGGCGGTTGGTGGCGGTTGGTGGTTGGTGGGGTTGCAGGGGTTGGAGGTGGGCAGGCAGTTGCTGGCGGATACGAACCGGTTGGGGGGCGGTTGAGGGGGCGGACGGAAGCGGTTGGTGGGGCTGGCCGGCACCGCAGGCGGGCCCCCCTGTCCCCCCGTCGCGCGCCCCCCTGACCCCGCAGACAAAGGATGAGGAGCGTGTTGCTGAGGGGCGCAAGGCGGGTGCACCAAAGCGGAGAAGTGAAGAGGAGCGCGGCAGGGAATCGGTGAGAAACAACTTGTTGTCGTCTTTTCTGTGCTGTTTTTGTGTCTGCTTGTACTCTCTCCGCCGCCGTGGTGGGTAGCTCTCAACCCTTGATCCGCAACTTCCATCTTCGTGCTGCTGTGTTAGCGCTTGCCGCGGTGCTCCCAGTCATCCATTTTCCTGTTGCTGCTCTAGTAAGCCTTGCTGCGTAGCTTGCATTCGTCAGTGCTCTTCTTGCCTGCTTGATGCCTGCAGCTACACACCTTCAACCCTTCAGCTTTCTTCTTGCTGATCTACCCTCTATCGCTGCGGTTGAGTAGAAAGGTACCCCCCCCCCCTTGCGCAAGCACGGCCGCGGTCCCAGAAGTCAGGCCAAAATGGCGGTTCAACGTCCACCCCCGTGCTTAGATAAGGCCGTGCATGCGCGCGACACATGTGACAGCCAGACCGGGAATAACATTGTTAGCCATGACTGAAAATCACATCACAACAAGCAGCACGGGGTTCCAATGTGTAGTACAATGTTGTTATGAACAGAATGCACCATCACAAACATGAATGAGCCCCTCTTTCCCTGTACAAACGCTCTACAAACACCCAATCCTCCATTCTGGACCACAAAAACAGCGGTCCCAAAAATTTCCTCAAAACGGCGGTTCAACGCCCACCCCGTGCTTAGACAAGGCCGTGCTTGCGCAAGGGGGAGGGGGGTATGCAACGTTCGTTTGTGAGAGCTCCTCCGCCACACTCCTCCACAGAACGTCGCGTGGCCCCCCTCACGAACCTCCGGCTGGGACCCAAAAGTTTGTATGCCAAAAGTGGCCCGATCAGATTTTCCCGATGGAAAATTTCGTGTTGTCCCACGATGGTCACTTTGGTCGGGGGGGGGGGGGGGCTCCTCCTCCTGCGGTGTACGGCCTTTCTCATTGTAGAAAGGACGAAATTCGACTTTTCTAGTCCTAGAACAGTCCAACCCCCCGTCGAAAATCCCAACGTTTCTGGCCTAGAAATGGAACGGGACTGCAGGTTCCGCTCCAGTTCCAGGAGCCGGAAAACCTCGAACTTTCTGCGGGGGGTTCGACTTTAGGCTCTAGGCCGAGAAAAACGTTGGAACTCCGTCCTTTTCTCTCCTAAAACGGACCTAAGGGCCCGGAATGCTCGGCCAGCCCGGTTGCGCGACCGGAGGGATTTCCGCAGGAATTTTCAAGACTGCGAAAAGTCGAGCATTGCGGGCCCTTTTCCTTTTTCATGCCTCCCTGCCCCTGCACCCTCCGACATCCCTCCGCACCCTCCTACACACCCCCAAGAAGTGGGCGGCGACCGAGATCACAAGGCACGGGATCGTCCCCATACCTCCTGGGACCCTTGCGCCCCGCTGCTGGGGCAGAGCCCCACTCGCATGGTCTGGGCGGGGATGCCGGAGCTGTCCAGGTCGCCCCTCTGCACCGCCGCCGACAGTTGGTTGATCGCTGTCTGCGCCTGTGAAGGGCGCCGGTGGGGCATGGCACGGCAGGGGCAGGGGGGGGGGGCTGCACGGGCCCTGGCGGCCTTCCAGGCAGCAAGCGAATTCCGTCCACTCAGCCCCACAACAACAGGGCTGTCCTTAAGGGGAGAAAGAAAGGGGTTCGTGACGCCAACAGAAACGAAGCTTCACGGGGATGCTTCATGGTCAAGACACGGGCAAGACGCAAGGCCACAGAAGCATGATGGAACAATGGTTGGCGATTGGTGGTTGGTGGCGGGTGGCGGTGGGCGGCGGTTGGTGGTTGGCGGTTGGCAGTTGGTGGTTGGCGGTTGGCGGTTGGTGGTCCCTGGGGGCAGGGGGGAAAAAAAAAAGCGGTGAAATGGAAAATGAAAAAATGCGGAAAAGTGCGGAAAAAATGCGGAAAAATGCGGAAAAATGCGGCGAAAAAAAGCGATGACCCAAACAGAACTACCTACAGCTTCCCAGTGACCAGGATCTTGGTCCCAGGCCCCAAACACACTGATGGGAAATTTGTTTTTTAATGCACAAACAACGCCTGCCTCAAGAAGACAAATGCACACAGGAATCCGATCAAAGCATTGCCGGACTTCAAACATGGACCTGCAAGCGATGCAAGTCTGGTGCCAGGAGAGTGTCAGGAAGTTTCAGCAGTGTCAGGAGAGGGTCAAGAAGTGTTTTAAAGGATCCTCAATATCACCATTGAACTGAGCCATAAACCGCATGCGCCGGATGTTGTCTGAGAGTGCATTTTGAGCTGCAGTCATAGTGCCTGTCATGGAAAAAAAGCGCTCCACGGCACCACTTGAAAGCAAGCGGGTGCGCAGATTGTCCCCATTTTTCAGGACCTTTAAACTGTCCTCAATCCTTGGAGACAATTTTGCTTGTTGCAGCGTGTCCTTCCAATCCTAGACAACACCCATCAGTTTGTCATACATGTAGCATGCAGTGGGGCCCTCACCTTGTGCAAAGTTCCGGCACTTCATTAGACAGGTGGTGTGATCTGTCACAAAGCTCAAACGAATGAGGGTTCCTGATGAGTGGATGGAACTAGTAAACAAGCACAAACGTACAATGCATCTCCTCTTTGGTAAGCAAAAACCTGGCAGGGGAGAAAATGCAGAAAAAAATGCGGAAAAATGCGGAAAAATGCGGATCGCTTGTATTTCCCCCCCCTGCTGGGGGCTGTCCTTGAGGGCTTTCCTTTCCAAAAAAAAAAAAGAGTTCTCTATGACAGCCCTGGTAAACAATTTGGGACAATCATCAACCGCCGAACATCAGGCAACCGTGATTGAACATCCGCCGTCGAACCACAACCTGTCGTCACATCCGTTGCGTAACCGCCAACCGACGTCAAATCACCGCCAGCCGCCGTCGCATGGCCCCCAACCTCAAACCCCGACGCACAGTAGCACCGCTCCCGAGAGTTGCCCACGCTGACGATGCCGGGTACCGGACCTCATCGGCCTCAGCTGAGGCCCTCCGCCTCAAGACCCAACAACCCTCTGACACCCCTTCACTCTGGACCACGAGCTCGCCGGGCAGGCTGTGCGGAACGCGCCCCCGGGGGGTGGGGGCAAAAGACGGGCCAGACGGGTCGTCCCCCGCCAATGCATCGAAGTCGGCAACAAAGCCAACAAGCGGTCATGACCCCCGGGGGTGACGGTTCCCCCCCGCCCCCGGGGAGGGGGGACCGTCGCCAAATGACGGTTCCTCCCACCCCCTGGGAGGGGGGACGGACACCACACACCAGGAACCTGAATTCTAGTATACCCAACCAAAAAATTTCTTTGGCGCCTTTGGCGCCGGTGATTTCCTATTGATTTCTTATTGTTCATGGGCCAAGTGACGCGCCCCCCCCCCCCCCCTGTGTGACATTCCGTCGGGTTGTTGCTCCTTTACGGGGCCCTGGACAGTCACCTGCTCTTCCCTTCGCATGTTGCGTCGGGTCGCTGCTTTCTGTCGGCCGCTGCGGCCGGTGCTCCTGCTGGTGTCGTTTCCGCGTTCGCGGAGCCCAGTATTTGGTGTGTTGGGGCTGTGCTGAATGTGGTATGGTGTGCCGTTTGCGTGTCAGCGGCGCCCAGTAGTTGGCGCACCGGGGGTTGTGGTGGTTGTTGCGGGGGTCGTTTGACTGTTTTTGCTGTCCACACACCTCTGTCCACAGGCCGTCCATAGCCTGCCTCGCTGTGTTTCTGTGCGGCCCAGGTGCCCTGTTCCTCCACGTGCTGCCCCGGCCGTCCACCACATGTGCTTTTCCCCCTCACGGTTGGTCTGCCCCCGATGGGCTCCCGCTCCTGTTGCGCAAACAGCCCATCTGGGCTGCGGGAGACACCCCCCACCTGATGCCGGTTGTCCAGCCCCCCCCCCCCCCCTGGGGGGGGGGCTGCACAAGGGGGGGGGGGGTAACTTTGCTTTAAACCACCTGAAAACATAACAAACGGCTCTTTGCAGGCGACAACACTTGCAATCGCAATTGAGAAAACACACATCGCAAATTGGTTGTCTTTGGCACAGAATCGCGGAAGACATTTCGGGAATCTGATGTGGGACATGCAAAGGACGCGCACTTTCTTCTGCGCACCGCTTTACCATGAGCGACGCGCCCATCCTGATCCACTGGCCCTGGCACCCCCGGTCACACTCCACGGCCCCCGTCCCCCTGGGGCGTGGCAGGGCCACACCTCGGCTTGGGAGGCGAAGGAGTTCTTGTAGAACGCCACGTCGCCGCTGAGGGTCCGAAACTTCGAGTGGGTGGTGCTGGCGACGTGCGAGAGGACGGTCACTTGATGGGGGTGCACCCCAGCCCCCTGGACAGAGTGCGGGCAGTGCTGCGTGGATACCGCGGCGGGGGAAGGGTGGCCTGGCCACCGGCAGACTCGCCCCTCGCCTTTACCCTGGACATGGCGTGCCCGTCACGCACAGGTCCGAGGGGAGGTGCGGACGTGTCTTGGTGGCATTCGTTGTGGGCAAACCGGCCCACAGCCATTCCGCAACACCTCCACAGCCCTCCATAACCCTCCACAACCATCCACAGCCCTCTGCAACCCCTCCACGACCCTTCCCTCCACAACCCCATCCACATAACCCTCCGTGAGCCGTCGGCGACCATCCCACAACCCCCCGCCGCAAAGCCTTCACAACCCCACACCACCCCTCCACAACCATCCCCTCCACAACCCCTTTACATCCCCTCCACACACACAGAACGCCACAGGTGCGGACTGTCAGCGGTAAATGCAGAAGCACGTGCAGGAGCGCCCATCCGCACAAACGGCAGAATTCTGCGAACCGACGTGGGGGCGGGGGACAACGCGCCTTGCGTTGAGTCTGCCCCTCTGCGCCCAACCCACACCAGCAGAGGTGGGGTGTGCATGGGTTGCACAGGAGGTCAGATGGGGAGGGGGTGCACGGCGCGGGCGCAGGGTGCTGCGCCCCCGACCGGTGGTCCCGCCGTCGCACGCTCCCCCCACAACTCGGTCCTCCCGTCGCACGCCAAACTGCCGGAGACCTGCGCAACCGCCAGCTCGAAGGTGTACTGCATCGCGCCGTCCCACGAGACGTTGATGAAGAGAACGCACTCGGACGTGGAGTACAGCGGGATCCCCGGACTCGGGGAGATGCCGGGGGAATGCGTGAGCACCGGACTGGGACTCGGCGATGGGGATGCGGATGGCAACGGCGAGGCGAAGGGCGAGGGCGAGGGCGAGGGCGAGGGCGAGGGGGACGGGGAGCTGTTCGTGGCGTTCCCAAGGGTCAGGAATTTGTCGGCGTATTGGAGCTCGTCTCCTGGCGCTTGCCACAGGGTCCCGTACAGGCCCTCCAATGAGTCCTCCACCGTCGGGGCTCGGGGGTCGTCGAACGCCGTGGAACAAAACGCGAGGAGGCCGGCGCAGAGAACCACCACCGCCAACACCCCGGCTTCTCGTAATATCTGGTGCAGGGCTGGCGCCATGGAAACGCTAGAAGAAGGCGCAGTGGGGCAGCATGGGCTGGAGGCGAAGGCATTAGTAGCATTAGCTGAGCAAGTCGAGCGTGCCGGCAGTTGAAGTCCGTTTCTTGCTCCTCCATTATGGCAGCGGCAAACGGGCAAAGCCAAATGCCACAAATATTTTCTACTCACGCATCAAGAGCAGCGTTGTCAAATGACTATGTCGGAGAGCACAAGAGTCGCATCGCTGTCGGCGAGCTGTAGCTTTTGCCGTAGCTGTGCTGCTCTCTTCGGTGCAGCACATGGTGTTGTGTGTTCACCCAGCACTCACGGCAACTTGCACTTGTGGGATTCTATGTTCTTACATACATGCAATGTGTTGAGGGAGAAGACGACATGTCACGGAGACACGAGGGCGGGTGGGAAGCGCGCAGCACCAGCATGTTCGAGGGTCTCCTTGAGTTGAGAGTCTCCGGGCTGTTGGTTGTCGCTATGGTCGGGCCGTCATTGCATTTTGCCTACAGTACACACTATGGGTCATTCCCTGCCACGTGTTCTCTCGTGTGCACACCTCGTCTTTTGTGCTACTCTTTCCCGCATGACTGCACCAAAGAATGGTTGGTGGGTTGTGCATTGCCTTGGCTCCTTTAGCAACCCAAACCATCGAAGACCTCCGGAAAGCAACGCACCCACATTGTAGCCCATGCAAATTGCAAAATGGTTCTCTGTCTACTTGAGGGTGGTCAACAAGAGCTCAAGAGCTTCGGAACTTTAGAGCGACGGGGTTGTACACAAGAAGACCATTTTTTGAAGAAATAGTTGCCAACTCAAGAAGGTAGTCGGTGGCAATGCACAAAATGGAAGCAAGCTAGGGGATTGTTTGGACCGAAATAGCTTTTGGCCCCCTCGACAAAGCAACTCCCAACAAGATGGCCCTCATGTTGCCAGAGGCACATGGTCCAACTACAGTACATGATGGGGTTACAAATTTGAACAAGCACAAATGCGCGACCAATGTAGCACCCCGTCTGATTGCAATAAATGGATCCCTTTCCTCTTCAAGCCTAGCCCACAGCCCACATTTATGCCAAGTGCACAACGTGTGTGGGCCACACTGACAAAAGTAACGAAGGCCCATGTTTTTGAAGAAGGGAACATGGTGGCATGTCAATTGCACAACAACATTACTCAATCACAATTGTGTACGTACACAACAAGTTCAAATCGCAACAGATTGGGTTGCCGAACGCGTACCACGGGGGCACGATGAGGAGCACCCAAAAACGGCTCCGGATCCGATGGAATACAAAAAGAGGGGAAGGATGTGTCCACATATCATGATGTTCCTTGATCTGTGTACATCCGTGAGGGTTTGGATATGGGTTGGCAAAGTTGGCTTGTAGAAACGGAGGAATCTTTGTTTCTCAAGAACTGGTAATTGGTGGTGATGAGTCGCCTTACGTTGTCTACTTATGATTACCGCCATCGCCATGGTTACTGCTAATAACTTGATAACCAACCATAAAATATGTCGTATTTTACCATATGACATGCAAAAACACATTGCATTCCTTTTACCTGACGCGTCGGGCCATTTGGCCTCCCATTATTTCTTGATGCAGCTGTGGAAATTGAGGTAGAAAGGAGAAAGCTAAGTCAGGGGCTGGGCATGCGGGCAATAGGATGAGACATGATAGTTAACCTATGCCCTTCGTAGACCGCCTCATGTGTTAACTTGTGTGAGCAACCTTTCTTGATGCCCTTGCTGTGAAGTCACTCCCCCTGGCTATGAAAGTAGATTTCACACAGTCGACGCTTCCAAGAACCAAGGCTTAAAACGATTTTTCACACTTTCCACTCCTCTGTTGACGAGGGTGAGCATATAATCAGTAACTAAGACGGATTGGGTTGTGTCTTGTTCCTGCACTACCATGGGCACCAAACCGAAAAAAACACCGCAGTCAACACCATGGGGCTAATTGCTTTTCTAGCCCACACAATCCATACCTGTGGAGGGCAACAATGTACTTTTCACTTTCCTTTCGGAAGTCCGCACACTTTGATATTAGTCCAGCATATGTCTCATGCGTAAAAGGAACACGTAGAAATGGAACTTTGAGCCATCACACACAATACACAAGGCAGCGGGCCTCCGAACAAACTCAATGGTGGTAAGATGTGTGGAAATAGGTTAGCTGTAGCCGATGGTAACAAAAGGGTTGTGAGGGATCAACGAGACCTTGAGATGAAAACCGAAAAAACTAGGCATTTGCATGCCACATGAGGTACACTTCGGCATAAGGCCTAAAGCATGCCGACATCTTCCACACAAATTATGATGAATTTAGTCTGAGAATTTAGGTGAACCCAAAAATCAGTTGGTTTGAATAGCTTAGTACCACTCGCGTAAGGTGTGTGTAGTTCCTTGGATGCAAAGTTCTTCGGGTTCTTGTGCAACGACACAACCACTCCAAACGATGAAGGGCATAGACTACCTGGGGAAGAAAAATGGGCGACAAAGGGGTATAAAAGGAGGATTTGGGGCATCTCTTAGGGGCAAAAAAAGGAGGGTTTGTGAGTGAAAATGGACGATGGGAAAAGAAAGGTGAAAGTTGCGATTTTTTGCGACTTTAGATTAGGCAAAAATCGCTATGGACCAAGGATTCCAAAATGAATGTTTTCCCATTGCACTCTTCTCTAGGTAGTGAAGTACCCTAACACTAGGCACTGACTTGACTACCTAGGGAACTCCATAACTATTGAAGAGGATAGGCAAGGCACAAAGCAGGCGTGCAACCACACAATGGGCACGAAGCGGGCAATAGAAATAAGTCGTGCACTTGTCTCTTGCGTCGGCTAGTGTCGGTCACTCAACTTAATGCACGGCGGCACAGAGGTACATGCAAGGGCAAAAGAAAAGCAACACGAGACAGCGTCTTTCTGCAAGTGACAAAGAGGCCGTTCGGCGTGATTGCTCCCTGGGGTGCATTTCATTTCACAACCATCTCTACGGAAACGCACATTCGGCAGGAAACTGGAAGTGATCCGGTGACATGTTAAGTGATCCTTGCGTCACTTCTCTAAGGTGTAAGGAATAGTGTAGGGGTTGCCATCATGGCAGTCAAGGATTGCACGGGCTGCAGTTCGTACAGCCATGGGAACACATTCAAAGACAGGGAGAGTAGCGCGATCGAATGCAGTATGTGCAAGCTTGAACACAACGGTGTGTGGGGGGCAGGTTTGGAGTGGATCGCGATTTCGCACTCCCCAGGATGCAATATTAATGTATGTTCGTGAAGACACCTGGAAGGACTCGTTAGTGGGGCATTAAGCGTGCAAGCATCAACGTAGCATGCAAAGAAAACAGTGAGGCACACGCCCAACGAATGAGACAGGGGAGGAAGAGAGCAAGAAGGCGGAGCACAAGATGGGGGTGAGCCCGCCCAAGACCCGCCCATTGAAGCGCCGCCACCGGCGCCTAGACTACGGCCCAAGCCACGTTTCATCTGTGGTCAGCGCAAGAGCGCCCGTTTGAAGCTGTCCTCAAGCTGTCGACAAGAGGAGCTGTCCTCACACCGACAGTGCGGAGCCTGAATGCTCATGACATTGTAACGCATCGGAAAGGGAAATGCTACCGTCGAAATAGCAGAGAATTTCTGGGCAGAAGGTTAGGCTGCCACTCTGTTGACACAAATCGTCGTGGAAAAAATTCCTGGTGACACAAAATTCCAGGAAAGTCCTGATGACACAAATCGCCGGCGAAGTACTGCTCTGCAGACGGTAAAACTCAGCCTGCGCCGGCGCGCGCTGCAGAACAGCGCAAGTGGCGGGAATCGAACCCGGGGCTCGGGCGTAAGCGCATTGCGCACCGCCTGGGGACAGGCCGAGAATGCCCGTGCGACCGGAGAAGTAGTATATAGATTTGTCCATATACATTCGAAATTTTCAAAAAAAGCAAAGGCCCCGGGCCAGCCCCGGGGCCTTTGTGGCTTCTTGTGGTGCCTCATGTCCTTGCAACAGGTCAATGCATGCATACGGATAGGCTTTTGAAGGTAAGAGGACATGCACATGGGACAAAGTGAGAGTTTTTGACGGTTTGTGGTGATATGGTACCATAGTGCAACAACCAGGTCTCCAAAAGTACCCGGGGGGTAACTTGGCGCCACCGGCTCCTATTTTGGTGCTACATAGGTCAAAAGTTGCGCAAAGGTGTCTACTTTTTGAAAAGCTATAGCCGGTTGGGTCCGTTTGACCCTCGTTTTGAGCTATTGGGGCGCCATTGGTGGGGGGTCACTCCAAAAATTGATACCAATAGAAACTCACTTGGAGGGGCACCCCAATCACTGAATGGAAAATAAACATCAGCATGAAAAACAACTTCATTGTATCTCCCCTCGTACAACGAAGCCATTTGCTCTGCCGTGGCACTCATGCTTAGAGAGGCCAGTTAAAACAAGTCGAAGCACTTGCTTATGCAAGGCACTTCGTTGGAATAATATAAAGGGAAAGGCTCTTTGTAACTTGGGAGTCAATTGGCTATGAATTGCCCAAGAATGGTACGTTTTACCACAACCTACTAATACGGCCTTAACTTGGTGCCTACATGCATACCCTCGCATAAGAAGAATGCAGTTTTCTTCTAAAAGGCATGCAACCCTCCTGTGCCACTTGTGAACACGCAAAGGTTGTCCACAGGCAGCACAAAAGAGATGCACTTCGTATTGTGTCAATGGGTCCCACACAAAAAAGGCAGGACTCCCATTGGCACATGTTGTTACCATTCTTCCCCACAAACTTTGGGTGTTCTTGATCACACCCATTTCGTAACTGGTGAAGTAGGGTGGGTCCTTTTTGGATCCACCTTTGGCTCCCCGTACTTTTGGTGACATCCATAGCCATATGTAGAATAGCAGCAATAGTTGCATTTTCATCATGCCTGAAAAATGATGCATGATGTGTAGAACTATTTATTTCGACTGATGTAACGTAACGTCAACAGTCAAATGCTACGATTTTCACAGATTTACATACCTGTGATACTCAAGTCAAATACTGATACACAGGCGACCAAATACTGGAATACCGCGGCGCCGCGGTATTTACTGTGGTATAATACTGCGGTTATTCCCCGGCGCGAAAGTGCACCTGCCCTGATGAAAATCAATTCCGTTGCAAGGAGGAGGAGAATGCTGCGGATGTCAGAGGCCACGGAGTGACATGGTCCAAACGGATTCGAATGTAAAGAAGGTCCGCTAGTGTGTTCAAGCGCAACGCGAGACAACGAATTCAGTGTGGCGCTTCTGCATTCCGTGGATTGGCATGAGATGCAACGCTGCAAGATCCCCCGAGGGCAAGAGAGAGCATGTTCTCCAAACCTTGTCTCGTTTTGCAACTTGAGTATCTTTTCGCGCTCGTAGCTCAAAAAGCCCAGGAGCGCTTGAAGTTCAATGGCTCTCCCATGCCTTAGTGTTTGCCATGCCCACTCCGTGCGAGCTTTCCATGATGAGGTAGGCAGGTAAGCGAGGTGGTGAGAGCGCAAGGATGGTTACCCACACAAAAAAGCCGTCGTGGATCTATGCCCGGCGACACCCCACGGCATATCCTAGAAGTGTCGGGACGCACCTGGACGCCCAAGATGTTTCATGAAAGCAGTGGAATGTGGTGGGTGAGGCACCCCACCTCGGACGTGGAGGCTTGGCCCATGCATGCTGTGCTTGGGCTTCAGGTGTGACTTTTACCAACTCCCTCTGAAATTGACCAAACTGGTGCATCAGCTTTGGTTACTTCCACTGCAAGGATTCCTCATTAACACGGTTCCCCCCCCCCCCGGCGCGCTGCGGCAGCACAACGGGACTTCCAAGTTCAATGGCTCTCCCATGCCTTCGTGTTTGCCATGCCCACTCCGTGCGCGCTTTCCATGATGAGGTAGGCAGGTAAGCGAGGTGGTGAGAGCGCAAGGACGGACCCATTCACCCACACGAAAAAACCGTCGTGGATCTACCTCTTTCCTACCTCCCTCTGCCAGTGTCCTATTAGGTCTTGCTCCCACTCACAGCTACAAGTCGCCGAGCAAGGGTAGGAAAGCCTCAAGGCTGAGCTGCAGCACCATCAGCAGGCGGCAGATCAGGAGCGTAGCATCCTTAAGGGCCAAATTCAGGACAACCAACAGGAGCTTGAGAGTACTACCATGCAGTTGGACGCTTCAACAGCTAGCAATGAAAATCTTGAGAAACGACTGTGCGATGCACCCCACAGCATATCCTAGAAGTGTCGGGACGCACCTGGACGCCCAAGATGTTTTATGAAAGTAGCGGAGTGTAGTTAGTGAGGCATCCCATCTTGAACGTGGAGGCTTGGCCCATGTTGTGTTTGGGTTGCAGGTGTGAGTTTTTACCTTTTTACCTTTTTTTGTATTTGGCTTCCCCACGAGATTTGATGGACCCGCTTCGATGTCTGCAGGCGTTTGCAAACCCCTTCCTGGCGTGGGTCACTTTCTTTCCCGCTACGCTCCAATTGCTTCTTGCTACAGGGCACCTTGAACCGACGAACGCGCGCGTCGCGCGCACCCCAACCGACGGAGGCGCGCGCCACAACAGACGGACGCGCGGGAACCTCCCTACTTTCTCGTCGTGCTCCGCCGTGTCACCCCCTTCCGCTCTGCACAGCGTTGCCAGGGTCTCCCTGGCTGCGGCCCCGGGCTGCGACATGGCGGTGCTCGGCGGCAAGCTCCGCCTCAAAGACATGGCCCGGATTCGCAAATGGACGACCGCGGCCTTGACACGAAATCGGAGGTGTTCGTGCACGGCCCGCTCTGCGTGGCCTTCTCGGGGCAGTGCCTCACCTCCAAGTCCCTGGGGCAGCGGTCCGCCAACCGCGGCGAGTGCGCATAGGCCCGCCGCCTGCTCTACGGCCTCGTGGTGGACGACGAGCTCAAGGACCCGCGTGGGCGACTTCGGCCTCAACGCCGCGAGCCCGCTGACGGCCGCGTGGTACCGGCAGCCCTGGCGGCTCGAGGGGGTCACCGCCAGCTACGACCTCGCAGCGCAGCAGTTGGTGCCCCCTTCATGCTCCTGTGCATCGCTTTCTGTCCCCTGTCCAAACCTCCGCCATTAACTAGATGGGGGCTTACTGAGGAGGTGAAGAGGGGCGGGGGGAGTCGGACAGAGACAGAGAGCGACAGAGAGAGAGAGAGAGAGAGAGAGAGAGAGAGAGAGAGAGAGAGAGAGAGAGAGAGAGAGAGAGAGAGAGGGAGAGAGAGAGAGAGAGAGACAGACAGAGACAGACAGACAGACAGAGAGAGAGAGAGAGAGAGAGAGAGAGAGAGAGAGAGAGAGAGAGAGAGAGAGAAAGAGAGAGAGAGAGAGAGAGAGAGAGAGAGAGAGAGA
>OZ038403.1:11915071-11917571 GCA_964036045.1 Eutreptiella sp. 'Long Island Sound 2002'
CTCGCCGTCCCCTCGCGGCCGAACCGGACCGGGACGGGCCCCGCCGGAGGGATACCGGGGGGGCGGGCGGGGCTGGGCACCGGGGCTCTGGGGCCCGGGTCCCGGGAGTTCGCGGGCCGGCGCGGGGGAGACCGGGCGGGCCCTAGGGCTGCGGCTGGTGAGGGGGGGGCGTGGGAGGGCCGGGCTGGCTCGGGGGCGAACCCCGAGAGGCCCTCGGGGGCTGGGCGAGGGCTCCTGAGGGCGGCCGTTCCCTGGGGGGGGGGGGGTGCTCCCTGCCCGGGGGACGACGGGGGCCCCTCTTGTGCGAGGGGGGGGGGGCGGGCGTGTATCGCCCGCATGTCGATTCATGGCCGCGCGGCATGGGACTATATCCCCAACCCTCCGCGCCGGAGTCCCTTTTTGGGGGGGCTGAGGGGGGGGGGGGGGGGGGGGGGGCTGGCGGTTGTCGCGTGTACCCACCCATGCGGGGGGGGGTCGCCGGTGGGAGCTCCGTCCGGCTTGGCCGAAAAAAAACCCGGTGGCGTCCCCTGGGCCCGTGGGCCCCTTCGAGGAAGAACCTCGGATTCGCCGGGGGGGACTCCGCTAGTGGGTTAGGGTGAGGTTGGGGGGTAGCGAAGGGGGGGGGGGGGGGGGGGGGGGGGTAGTGGGTAGTGGTCCGTGAAGGGGGGGGGGGGTGTAGTGGGACGGTGGGGGGGTAGTGGGTAGTGGTAGAGGGTAGTGGGAAGCGGGGGGGGGGGGGTAGTGTGGGGTAGTGAAGGGGCTAGTGGGCAAGGGGGGGGAGGTAGCGGGGGGTAGTGGGTAGTGGGTAGTGGGCAGTGAGAGGGGAGGGGGGGGGGGTACGGCGGTAGTGGGTAGAGGGGGGGAGCGGAGGAGTACAAAGTATACAGTGTTCCCCCTGCCCCCCCCCCCCCCGTGACGGTCGCAGGGACCCTCGGACAATGGCAGACCCCCCTGGCCTAGCGCCTGCTCCCCCTTTGGAGAAGGACTAGCGACCAGGAGCTGCCCCGCCGCCGTGGGTGTGGGTGTCTGGGGCCCCCGCACAGGGCCCCCCGCGGTACTCGAAACCAGTGGAATGGTGGGCGTGTGCCGCTGAACTGGGGACAGGGGCAGCAGAGGCCACGGGGGCCAGAGCTATTTGTACCAAGAAGTCGGTGGGAGCAAGGAGTCCATCTCTGAGCTGGCCAGGAGGGTTGGCTCCCTCAAAGCACACAATGGTATGAAGATGGCGACAACAATGCCCGTGTCTGTGCCCATGCCATTCTTGTGTCACTTCATTTTTCTGCATTGCTCTGTAGAGACCCAGCAGAACCACTTGCACAACTTGCAAGTGGGGCAGTTCCCGCTCCAGGCGGAGCTGAATGTGCTGGGGCAGCAGGTGGTGGACCTTGCGAGGTGCCAAGACCACAAGGCGCAGGAGAAGACCATTGAAATCCTCAGGGCAACATCTGTGCTCCTCTAGTATTGCCTCGCAGCAGTCGTTGCACAATCACTTTGCCTACTTTTCAGGGAGCGCCAATCCATTCCTGAGGAAAATCCTGCACGCCAGGGGCTCTAACAATACAAGAAGGGGGTGAACCAAAAAGTCTCCAAAGAAGAGAAGAGGAAACACCAGCAGCATGGCTTCGAGAAGTGCCAAGTGGTGCTGTGCAATATGGTCCACGAATGAGATTGCCATTTTTCAGCACCACCAGACATGAGTTGGGTTGGAGGGGTCCTGACACTCGAGGGGGGGGGGGGGGGGGGGCAGGTGACGGTAATTAGCGAGCCAGCCATGCCATGTGCTAAATCACAGCAGGGCGCAACCGCTGAATGACTCTGCATCTTGCTGCATGCTTGAACCCTTTACTTGTCTGCGTGCCTGCAATACAATGCCACGGAGTACTGTACCGTACCACACTGCACCAGTGCCTCCGTCTCGTATGTGACCTACTTACTGAGTCAGACATGGCACGCGGCTGGTTCTTACTGAGTTAGGGTTGTGAAAAGCACAGGTATTACTGAGTGGTGCATGGTAAGGGGCTGATTTGGAACAAACCTCAGTGTCCCCTGCTGGACACTAGTCGCATGTGCTCCAGACGGAAGTGCTTGCAGCCGGCGCCCCGCAGCATCCCAAGAAACTGCGTCCCCGTCTGCGCTGTGCCGTTGGACAACGTGTCACGGCAGCCCAGATCCGCGACGAGCGGGTGCCTCGAACCGGACAGCGGCTCGACCTTGTGCGTCTCGCATGGGCGCCCGCAGTCTTTGAAGTCGTGGCCGTCGCTGAGGAAGCGGCAGAAGACGCAGCGCTCCACGCAGAACATGGGCGTGTGCTGGTGCAGTGTGACCTCCACGGACCCCACGGGGAGGGCCCCGAGAAGCTTCACCGGAAGAGAGTGTGGCAGGGGCCGCGGACTGTGCTGCTGGGGCCTCTTGGCCAGGGCGGTCCTGAGAAGCGAAACAAAAAGAAAATCCGGGCTTCCGTTAGAGCAAAGTACTGTCGGTTACGCTCCAGCCGCCGGTA
>OZ038403.1:11920071-11922571 GCA_964036045.1 Eutreptiella sp. 'Long Island Sound 2002'
TGTATGTCATTGTCGCAGTGCGCGAGTGCATGGCAACGCAGCGTAAGCTTGCAGGGCATGCAAACCAATGTATAGAAGGCGGTGGCGATGAGCCCCAGCCTCAAGGATACGCCCAGCAATTGGACAGTTGGGACATAGACTATGATGGGTGATGAGCCCGGTAGTCTGTAGAATATACCCCCAGAGTCCAGGGAGTGATGAGCTCCAAGGACTCGACCTACGCCTCAAGGGCTCCGATCAGCCTACGGCACTGGGACATCAGATCATGGACTATAATGGGTGATGAGCCCTGTAGTCCTGGGAAGCAGCCCACGAAAAGGTGGTGAGCTCCACGGGCTCAGCCTGCACTGAGAAGGGGTGTCAACGCGATCACAAGGTGGTGCACACCGCCTGCCCTGTATGTGGTGATGAGCCCCATAGGTGCAATCGCGAGAGTTCAAAAGCCCATACCAGCCGAGGGATAAAAGGCAGCGAAATGCGCACGTTAATGGTTCGACGGGCATGGCAAGGTACCATCAAATTTCTCCAAAGAGGCGGTAAGAACAAGTAAGAACAGTGGTATGGGGGTGCTGCGGCCAAAGACTACACCCTGTTGTTGTTGCCTGTGGAAAACACACGGAAAATGAGCCTGTTCCCGGAAAAGAGAAAAAAGGGTGACACATGCGCGACAGAATAAGGGGGAGAGGAGCAGGGCAGGAGCGATTCTGCACACATTAGGCTACCCTATTTCCTACGCAGAGGCGTGGGAATTGATCACTACCAGAGTCAATCTCACCATGGGGGCAGATGGTATCTCCTGTGGAATCTTCCGCCAAAGCAGCTTTCTGCTAACCATTTTCTTGTATGTACTCATGCTGGTCCCCCTCGACACCCTGCCAGAAGAGACCTTTCGTGCGCTTCACTTGCCGCTAGAAAAAATTAAGGGGTGGGTATTCAATCAGTGCACAAGGCCAATCATCATCACCTCAGACATTCACAGGACCAGGCAAAAACTGCAACTCATGAGGGAACAGCAATTCCTCGCGCCAGAGCACCTCAATCATTTTCAGCACTCACTGATAAAGGGCTTGAATTGCAACCACCTTCGCAGGCTCACTTATGATCAGATGATCCACCAACTGCAACAGGAAAACGGAAGAGTCTGTGTCTTGTTTTTGGACTTGTCCAACGGCTATGGCCAAACACATCGCGACCTGGTAACCCTACAGGTGGCCATGGCAGGGAATCTGAAATGGGCATGGAATATGCAACATGGGCTGTATGAACGGCTTGCGGTGTACGTAGTTACAGCAATAGGTCTATCACTCGCATATAAGGTTAAAGGAGGGGTGGTTCAGGGCGGAGGCATGGACCCCTTTTTTTATATATGGAATTCACTGCTACTGCATGCGGTATATACCCACCTGGTTGGTGTCCCGCTGCAACTTTGGCAGAACACAGAGGAGCTCTCCCTACAGGCAGTTGTGGATGACACCACGCTGTGGGCCCTCTCCCCCCCCGCCATGCAACGCAATGTGAATGTGCTTGTAGCCACCCTGCAGTGGCTCAATGCGAGGTGCAACCCCGACAAATTCGGGTTCCTCAGCTTTCAACAGGAAAAAGGCGTCATCAGTCATGCACCATCCACCCTTCACGTGGAAGGGTCTGCCGTGTCGTCAGCTCCCCCATCCAAATACGTCAAATTTCTGAGTGGGAACGCCAACATCCTGCATGGGGCACAGGGGGATTTGGTAAAGCTGCGCAAACAGGCCAGATTTGTCACGGTGAAACTTCGTCAACATCCACCATCCCTCTCCCTGCTGAATGCCATAGTACAGGGTGTTCTGGTTGCGCGATGGCTTCACACCAGGCTGGTGCATTGGCCAGCAGGGGTGGAGCTCGACACACACACGGGGGAGGCGGGGAAGGTACTGGGAACAGTGGCACATGTAATGCGCAAAGCACTACATCTACCACTCAAGACCCCACGTAAGTTCTTTGTAGACACAAAGGGTCTTGGCCTACCCCCCCCCCCTGCTAAGTTTCTGGGCCACAGTATTGGTCGACCTGTACAGAGCGGCCAATTCCCGACATCGTTGGGTGAGGCACTCCACACAGATCAGCATGCTCAGGGCACGGGAGGTGCAATCTACCACAATGGGTGTGCACGGCAGTTTTGCCAATCTTTCAACGGACTACGACAAGCTCAGGAGCTGGTGTCTCGCTCATGAGTGGGATTTCTGTGTCCGTAGCCCCCACGACGCATGTGATGTGTGGACAGTGGATCTGGAGTTGCCAGAAGTACAGGGGGGCGTCCTGCTGGTGGTGGCGGACACCAGTGGGAATTCAGACGGCATCACGTGGGGAATGGGTTATGCTGTGGCCACGCTCACAGGGTCTATCGTCGCCCAAGGACAAGCATGGTTGCAGGCGTGCACAGCAAGTACAGAGCTACTTGAAGCGACGGCGGTAGTTGAGGCAGTGCGGGGGGTAATCGAGTGCCTCAAACGACACAGCAGCT
>OZ038403.1:11930071-11940071 GCA_964036045.1 Eutreptiella sp. 'Long Island Sound 2002'
ACTCTTAGACGAGTATGATGACATGACACCAGACGAGCCACTTGCCACCTATCAACCGGAACCACCTTTTCCAACAACAACATTGCAACCGGACCTAGACCGTTCGCGCGGGCCTTTTTTACCCGCGCGTAAACGTAAAATGGCACCTGTCGTACAGGAAGATGAATATCAGTCGGAAACACCTCTTCCACCATTCCAACGGTTCAAACTACCACTGAAACGCCGAGTCTTAGACGAGTACGATGACATCACACCACCAGACCACCCACTTGCCTCCTGGGATGAAGATGAGCTCGATCACATGCTCGATCACAAGTTTGGTGACAATAGATGCCACGAACTATACCAGTCCTGTAGACAGAGGTCAGGCAAATCACGAGAGGCATGCTTGCAGCGAGTCGAGCAATGTCAATTGGCAAGGGCCAAGAGGTTCGCCTACGGTCTTTAGCTTACATGGGCCGCCCTTCTTCAGCACCCGCGATATTATTGCTCGTGTCCTCTGTCGTTGCCTGTCTGTCCTCCTCCGCATATGTGTGCGCACAATCTGTGACCGCGTTTTGTTTTGAGCCCCTGTCTTCGGCACCTCCAAGTTCTTGCCAGCAGCATTCGTTGTGCACTCTCTGTGTGCGTCCCTCCACGGCAGAGACGGACGGGAGGTATCGCTCTTTTCATCGCGCGAACACCGCCGAGTACGCCGGAAATGCTACATCACCCCAGCATTCTTGGGGGTCCCCAATAAAAAGAACAAAATCAAAGCGGGCCCAAAATGCTACAACACCCCTGCATTCTCGGGGCTCCCCAACAAAGGGGACAAAATCAAAGCGAGCCCGAAAGAGGGCGCAAAATGCTACATCGCCCGTGCATTCTCGGGGAACCCCAACAAAGAGGACAAAATCAACGCGGGCCCAAAAGAGGGCGCAAAATGCTACATCACCCCTGCATTCTCGGCTCGGGGGTCCGCAACAAAGGGGACAAAATCAAAGCGGGCACAAAAGAGGGCGAAAATGCTACATCACCCCTACATTCTCGGGGATCCCCAACAAAAGGGAGAAAATCAAAGCGGGGGCCCAAAAGAGGGCGGAAATGCCACATCACCCCTGCTTTTTTGGGGGTCCCCAACAAAGGGGACAAAATCAAAGCGGGCCCAAAAGAGGGCGGAAATGCTACATCACCCCTGCATTCTCGGGGATCCGCAACAAAGTGGACAAAGTTCGTTCTGTTTGCGGGTCTGTGTTTGCAGAAAAGTGGTAGTAACCGTCCCTCCCCCACACCTCTGTGAACCCCAATTTCCCGGGTGTTTGGTTTGGCGGTTAGGTTTCCCGAACATTTGTGAAGAAGAGTTACCAATGTGTTACCAACCAGAAAACGTACATTGCGTGCGAGACCTCATGGGTTGCCCGCGTTGCTTGTTGGTTGGATTTAAGGGCAGTTAGGGTTAGGGTTAGGGTTGAGCCGCGAAGGAGGTCAAGACACGGCCCGTTCTTGGTTTTGGGGGTCTTTGATACATTGTGGGCCACTTTCGGCGGATGACGTTTCTCGGACATATATCGTGCCCGTGCCCGTGCCCGTTTGTTGTTCGTGGTACGGTATGTCTGTCGGTGGAATGGGGATCAAGGACTTGCAGTTAGTTGATCAGAGGAGGTGAGAGTTCCATTTGGTGTTGAAATTCTGCCAGGACAAGTCGGTGCATCGCTAGGTGCCTAGGCATACGGCGGGAAGCAATATGTGATCGTTTCTGATTTTGATCCCGGGAACACGAGGAGGTCCTTGGTTGCAACGGGGTGCGTGCATATCACTCTCATGACGCCCCCTTATAAAAGCACAACCGCGTTAGGCAAACGAACACGGGTAAATCACTACCAAAGGGAGGGTTGTAGTTAGGGTATGGGATGGTTGCAACGGGCTGCGCGCATCTTCTCTCTTATGATTGTACACCAACAAGGCATTCAAAACAACAGCCTGGTCTGTGTGACCCACGGTGTGTGTGTGTGTGTGTGTCCTGGGTTGTACGATTTGCGTGCTTTCGCCTCTGTTGTTGCCCCCTCCCCCCCCCCCCCCCCTCCCTTTTTGTTCTTGGTTATTCGACAGACCCCATGCCTGCACCATCGGTGTACCAAGGGCGGCTCCGGCACCGCCAGCAAGAAGCGCGCAGGAGACCGACGGCGTACCTCCGCTTTTGGCAGTATGCCCTGGATCGCGCATATCCAGTCAGGAGCCAGCGCCAGCACTGGGCGATCCTCGCGTGCGCAACCGCTGCTGTCGTGCGTGTCCTCTTTGGTGTCATCCGTCTGGAGGACCTCCTCATGGGGGTGTGGGAGGGGTGGATGCGCACGGGGGCGTATAAGCGGGAACGGGGGACATGGCTGCATGCCAACGTACTTGGGGGGGGGCAAGTTTCGTTGGGATTAAAGGGGGCGACCATTGTCGCTGCGCTGAAGTGGCGTTTTCCGTCACGTACGTGGTTTTTCGGGCGCGGGCCACGCCCTATACAGCCGCAGGCATCCGTGCCTCAGGGGTGGGGCACGTTCCTGATGCCGATGTGGGATGCTCGCTACGGCCTTCCCAAATGCGAAGCGGGCAAATTTTGGAACCCCTTGCCGGCAGTTTGGGCGGCGAACCCCCAGCGGCGTCTTGTATACTTTGAAGGGCAAGACCACCAGGGCTCCGACCACACGGTGGCTGTCACCTGGCATGGACAGGTGGTAGACAATTCTAACCCTTTGCCGCCGCCTGCACCGCATCTGTCGGACGTAATAGATCTATTGGCTGCGCGACTTTCCCAGGTCACCGATGTGTGGTATGCGGCCTTGCCTGATGCAGCACTTGTTGCTGCGAGCGACGACCCTGCAGGCTTGCACCGAGTCGGGGTGCAGGACCGCCATGTGTGGCAAATTGTCCGCACTTGGTGCGACAGATGGGCCGGCGGCCGGTACTGACTGTTACCCCCACTGTTGTTCATAGTAGTCATCGGGCATCGGGCCTCGGTGTCGACGGCGCGGTGTTGGGTGATCCCTACCTACGTCCGCTTCTTTGGGGCCCGACTGTGGTCCGTTGCGGCTGCGGCGCACAATGCAGCTGTACTCGCCCCGTCGTACGCGCACAGCAATATATATATATATATATTGCATTCGGTCGGCGTTTCGTACCTGAACCTTGTCGCACATCGATTCCGTTATCTATCCTTGCCAACGCGCGCATGTGTGGTGGTCCACGTGCGCCCTGTGAAATCCGACACGTTCTTGCAGGGTGTCGAGCGAGAGGGAGTGGATGGAGTGTGACCAGCGCGGTTGCTGCCATCATCACCACCATCAGCACAAATGGGGGTCGCGTTCTTAAGCCTTGTTGAATTTCTCGCCCCACGAATCACCGACAGTTGTTGAGGCAGAGCAAACCCTGATTGGGCCCACTTCTCCAGCTGTGGCCTTTTTTTGTTGGCCCCCCCATATCTGCTTCCAGCCTAGTCAGTCGGTCAGGAGGTTGTGCCCACTGTATAGTACCCTGATTTCAGACTCAGCACGACGTGCTCAAGTGGTGTTTGGTGCAGTCAGTTGGATCATCAGCTTGGATGGACAGATTGCCCGCCTGGGCGCTCATTGGCTTTGAGGGTTTGCTGCTGAATATAACGTACGTGTGTCCCGAGTATCCGGAAGATCCGGTGTTGGTGTCCTCCTCTCTCTGTCTGCGATGCTGAGACTAAATGGGCGATTCTTTCCAATTCCTCCTCCAGGTGGGCATGCAAATGCACCAGTCTTGGCGAGGAGTGTGATTGTTGGCCTGGTGCAGCAGCATTAGGTGTTTTACACGACGCATATCCCTGATATGTGGACAAACAACGGGAGGGGGGGGGGGGGGGGGTTAGGATATCACTCCCACGCACCGTGCCAGTTGGATAGTGTTTTCCAAAGGTGAGATAATAATAGATAGCTAGGAGTTTGTTTTGCAAACCGGGGCTAATCCTAAAACCAAGATGCAAACGGGAGTTTGCTGAGCAAGATGTGCTAATGAGATAACCATTGTTATTGGCAAAAATGTTTGTGTTTGTGCAAAAAAAAATGAAATTTGGCAGTCTGCAGTTGGGAGTTTGTTGTGCAAAGGAGGGCCTAGATGCCTGTCTTTGGTCTGTTATGTGTGTGCTCATTGCGACATTGTTTTGCACAAATGAGCCAATATGTAGCTTTTTTGCAAGGGTGGGTGGGGGGGTGCTAGATGCAATGTGGTGGTGGTATGGGATGGGACTGTGGATGCAAGGTTTGCAAAATGTGGTAGTATGTAGGTGGTAGTTTGTTTTGCAAAATGGAAATTAAGGGGTTAAACCAACAAACCGGTCCTGCAGACGGGGGGGGGGGGGGGCGACGGTTTCCATCATGTGTGCAACCCACTGAGGATCATGCGCCGTCGGTAAAACAACCCTTTTGCTTGCAAACCAATGAATGGATGGTGATGTGTGATGTTACAATGCACCTTTTTGCACAACCAAGAGCCTATAAGGTTGGTGCAGTACCTCGACACGCACCAACTCCACCATGTGACTACATCAAGCGTACCTCACCACGTACCAAATGGGCCAGCATCCGGCTTTGGGTCGGTGGTATCCGCAAAGGCTTTCCGTGCGGTGTCAGCCGGAGTACTGGAACTGGAGCTGGAGAGGGAGAAGGATCCCGCTTAGCGCATCCCGGATGCAGGTTTGAGGAGCACCATGGCATGGTGGCATCGTGCTGGTATGGTATGCTATACTGAACTCGAATGTAGCTCGCCTTCAGGATGGCCTTCGTCTAGTAGAGTGGCCAACCACTTTCTCTCTAGCGCTAGCGGTCGCAGGTTCGATTCCCTCTCATACTTGCTTCGTCCCCCACTCTCGATGTCTCTGGGAAAAATGCAGGAATAATGTCATCTCCATCGCTTGATCTCGTACCGAAACATCCTATCATCCTCCATAGTTTTTAGTTACCTGTTGTCTGCCGAAAAGAAAGGCTTGACTTGTACAGGAACAATTCGCATTCAGGCAACGGTGCGAATCGTGCTGGTATGTGCTACAGGGTTTGAGGAGAAGACAGAGGATGATGGGACTGGTAAGGTACCGTGCCTCAACCGAGAGAATTGCCACAGTGTAGTAACCCGACCCCCGTGGTGACAGTTGCCGCCGGGAGAAACGGTGGTGGGTCGCAGGGTGTTCATACACCCATTCGGTGTCCGGGCAGCGACCCACCACTGTCGGGGGTGTATATGGCCAGTGATCCAAGGGGGTCGGGCGCCTACTACTACTGTTGGCAGTGCAGTGTTTAGCCCTCGGTCCGCCTGTGATCCCCAAGCATCCCCAAGCACCTTCCGAAGCATACGTGTGTGTGCGTCTTCTCCGTATCCCATCTATCAACCTGTTTCCCCGTCCGCAGTGACAGTTGACGCGGCCGCCACGGCAGCCAGAGATCTCCGTCGTCCTCAACGCATCGGCAACGCGGCGCGGCGCGGCGCTACGGCAGCAAAACACCTTTCGGCTATGCTATTGCTTGCATCTACCCGTTGCTTCTTGCTGACCGCGTGCGTGGTGCGGCGCACAGGGTGCACTCTCTATGGGCTGCTGTCACGCTTGGCTCATTGGACGACCGCGGTGCGGCGCGCGGGAACGTTTTGGTGTGTAGCTGGAGGATGCCGGGTCACCACCGTCACCACCCACCACTACCACCACCGTCACACAAGCTTTTGGTCCACGGTCCGGTGCGACGCCACCCATGCACCTTATCCATCAATTGCAAGAGCCGTTTTTTTTCGTTTGCAACAACGTGATACCCATCCGTCGTCGTGTGGTACTCCCACACATATGCTGCACCCACCCCGTAACCAAAGCAGTTGAATTGCTGATATGGGGGTAGGTGTTTTCCGCGACGCGTCGCAGTTTGCCGTCGCGTGTCGTATACTGCAACCCCCCGGGGTAGGCACGGTGTGTACGGGTGTGTCGTTGTTGTGGTCAAAGCGATCCCCCCCACAAAACCGCTGGATTTTTATGCCGTTGTGCACGGTCGTGCAGATACAAAACCGAATGTGTCACGTGGGAGGGGAGGTCATTTGACGCCAAATGCATAGAACGGAGAGGACCCAAAGGATTATCCGTCAGGCAGCGCATATCATCCATCGCCACACAGGAAGGGCAAGAACATAAGCTGGTCTACGCTTCACCCTCTGGCGCGGCTTGCCATTTGGCGCTGAATGCCTCGACGCCCTTGGGCACCAGCTAAGGTCATCGAGAGTGAGGTCCTATCGGCTTATGGGCAGCACCAGCTAAGGACCTCGAGAACTTAGCGGCCTCCTGGCCCACCCACAGGAGGCTGTTAATCAGGCGGGTGGGACTACGCCAGCGCTACGTCAGCACAATCGGCTATGTTATTGCGCTTCCATCTTCTTCTCTTGTCAGTCATTGTCAGTCACTCTCACAGTCGTCGGCCCTTGTCATTCACTGGCAGTCATTGTCATTCATTTCGGTTGCTCATCTCGCATGGTGCATTGATTGAATGTTCTCTTGTCTTCTGCACTTCCCCACTCGCATGCCACTCCCAGTATCCCATTGCGTTCTATTTCTTCTACCATTCCCCCCACCCCCCCCCCCCCATCCCACCCATGGGCCAACAGAGAAGGGGTTACATTTTGGACCCTAACCAGGGGGGTAAAGTCGCTACCGGGTGCCAGGGCAGGTGCCAGGTGGGGGTGTCTCCCGCAGCCCAGATGGGCTGTTTGCGCAACAGGAGTGGGAGCCCATCGGGGGAAGACCAACCGTGAGGGGGAAAAGGACATATGGTGGACGGCCCGGACGGCTCGTGGAGGAACACAGCGAGGCAGGCCATGCACGGCCTGTGGACAGAGGTGTGTGGACAGCCAACTATTGGGCGCCGCTGACACCACATTCGGCACAGTCCCAGCAAGAGCGGCCAACAGAAAGTAGCGACCCGACGCAACATGCGAAGGTGACCGTCCAGGGCCCCGTAAAGGAGCAACAACCAGACGGAATGTCACACATGGGGGCTATGAATGATGTGGCACTGTGGAGGACCCCTTCTCTTTGTCCATCACTTCCTTCCTGCCCTTTGGCAGGCCGGTGAGGGGGGCCTTGTCAGAGTACAGTGGCCTGGTGCTGCTGTACGGAGGTCAAACAAACAAGATCGCAGGCTTCAACAGGTTGGGCCCATCGTGGGTAGGGGTGCGGGACGCCAAAGGCGCGGATGTGATGATGGTCCCTTTGCTTTGATGAGGATGATGGTGGTGGTGGTGGTGGTGGTGGTGGTGGTGGTGGTGTAATGGTGGCTGATAATGCGTCACTGACTGACGTGCTTGGGCTGGCGTTGGGAGTACACGTCTGTGATATGGTGGATGTTGGTGTAGGCGTGGGGCTGGGTGCGGCCTGTGTATGATCGCGTACTTGTGGCCGTCCCACACTGCCTTTTTGGGGGACCCAAGAGAAATATTACAGTGCAAAGCAGCAGACGCTTAAAAAGCGCCATTTTATCATCGCGCCCGTTGAGGCAACTGCCCCGTGGGTGTGTGGGTGTGTGTGTGTGGCTCCTTGTGCCCGTAGATGTGTGGGTGTGTGTGTGGCTCCTTGTGCCCGTGGGTTTGTGGGTCTGCGTGTGGCTCCTTGTGCCCGTGGGTGTGTGGGTGTGTGTGTGGCTCCTTGTGCCCGGCCCAAAGACCGTCAAACCGTCATCGGTTGACGATCGGCTGTCGGCGATTGGCGGTTAATCGTCGGCGGTTGAGATCGAAGCAGGCGCCCGGTTGGCCGCGGGGGAGGGGTCCCACCCCTGGAGGTCCCCTTCCATCCATTGCCCACCAGTCGCCAGGGGTCAGTCCCAAGCAGCAACAAATGACGGCTGCAGGTAACGGATGGCGGTTGGAGGGGGAAGTGCGGCGGTCCCTGAAGGCGATCTTCCGATGGGGAAAAGCGCCCGGCGCCCTGAGGGGCCGCCCCGTCCCGCCGCCCTCCCAGGGGCCTCCCGATGGGCAGACGCACCAACTGCTGATGATTCGATGTGCAGCCCCTGAGAAAAGGCGAGCCCGAGGTCATGGCGCACGGCACGTGTCTCCTCAAACGACGGGGGCGTCGGGGTCGGCAGCCAGTCCAGGCCCTTGCGGTACGCGCCGGTCGCGGCGGCGACGTAGCTCGGCCTCTTGAGCCGGCCCTCCATCCACGTTGTCGAATCCCCGCGGCCACGAGCTCGGAGTGCGCTCCCACGCGAAGAAATCCTGAGAAGAGCGGGGACGGCCAGTGCAATTGTGCCCGGGCGCCAGTCCAGAGTGCAGTACGGTCGGTACAAGTGCGGGACATCGTGTACCGGGGAGGTGGGGGATTAGGAACGTGCGACATTTGGAATGGCGACATTTGCTGCGGAGAAAAATTGCCGCCAATTCCCAAATTATCACTTTAAAAAATGTACAAACTTCCGGAGTGTGGCTCAAGAACAAGCATGGAGTGTGAACGGTGGTTGCTTCCTCTGGGCCTTTGGTTGGTTGCTGCTATTTCCGTGAGGCTGTTGGGCACAATAGTACTGTGCGTGCCAAGAGCGCTGAGAATGACACCTGAAAAATTGCTCCGGACCTTCAAACGAGAAATCGCAGCATAATAAAAGTGCGGCCGGAGGCGGCCGGAGGAGGCTGCCACAGAGGATAGCATGCACGAAGTCGCCCCCCCCTACCTCCCCTCCCTACCTACCCCCCCCCCTACCCCCCCCTACCCCCCCAAACCCCCCCCTACCCCCCCCCCTACCCCCCCCCCCTACCTCCCCCCCCTACTCCCCCCCTACCTTCGGCTCGCTTCGCTCGACAGACGGCTCGCTTCGCTCGACGCGGGGGCCAGCCCCCGCACCCCCTTAAATAACATGACTCCTGGCGGTGGCCAGAGACCGCCTTTTGTGTGCACCGCCTTGTGTGTGCACCGCCTTCTGTGTGTACCGCCTTGCCTGTGGCCCCTTAAATAACAAGACTCCTGCGGTGGCTACAGACCGCCTTTTGTGTGTTCCGCCTTGTGTGTGCACCGCCTTCTGTGTGTACCGCCTTGCCTGTGGCCCCTTAAATAACAAGACTCCTGCGGTGGCTGCAGACCGCCTTTTGTGTGTTCCGCCTTTTGTGTGTTCCGCCTTCTGTGTGTACCGCCTTGCCTGTGGCCCCTTAAATAACAAGACTCCTGCGGTGGCTACCGACCGCCTTTTGTGTGTTCCGCCTTGTGTGTGCACCGCCTTCCCCCCCCATACCCCCCCCCTACCTTCTCGACCCCCCCTACCCTCCCCCCCTACCCCCCCCTACCTCCCCCTCCTACCTCCCCCCTACCCCCCCCTACCCCCCCTACCCCCCCCCAACCCCCCCCCCTACCCCCCCCCTACCCCCCCCCTACCCCCCCCCTACACCCCCCCCTACCTCCAAGGTAGGGGGGGCGACTTCGTGCGATATATGCACAGAGGTACGTGGGGTGTGCAATCGTCGCAAGGGCTCAAACGGTCCACTGTGGCCAATGCCTTCGTCACAATACATCCCCCGTCTCTTTTGCCCGTGCACGGGGCCGGGGGACGGGGAGGGACCGTCGGGCCAGAGGCTACGCTTCCAAACCCACAAACACATGGAGATCCCTGGAACGAAACATGTCAGTAGACCCGTAGATTTGTGGGGCACCAGTACAAAGGGCGGCTGTCAAGGGGGCTTCGCAACGCACGCGGTGGCAGCGGATCGAGTGGTCAGCCCCCCCTCGGTGCCTCCAGCCCACGCTGCCGCGTGTGGTGGTGCCCAATTGTGGGCCCTGCGCCGCATGTTCCTTTGGCATTCACCCTCTTTCCCTTTCTCGTGCCAGGCCCGTCCACAGACGTTCGCGGGGACCCAAGGATGCGGCCAAGGCAGGTGAAGTGCTGCGCGCAGCAGTATGGACGACACTGTACCTGGCGGTGACGACAAGGACGCCGCCGCAGGCCACCCAAAGTGCACCCGCGGCCCCCCCCTGCGGTCCCCATTTCCCAGGCAGCACCCCAAGTAC
>OZ038403.1:11945071-11991802 GCA_964036045.1 Eutreptiella sp. 'Long Island Sound 2002'
GCGCTTGGGTAGCGGCGTCCACGGGCACGAGTGCCCGAGGCGAGCGCGGGGCGGTGCGTGCGGGCCGGCCGGTGGCCGGTGGCCTCACTGAGAGTCCCACACGGAGGGGTCGACGGGCGTGCCGGGGGCGTACGCAACGTGCAGGTCGGGCAGCAGCGGGCGCACGTGCAGGGCATCGGCGTGCCCGATGAGGACCTCACTGAGGACCGAGGAGTTGGCGGCAAGCAGTATGCGTTGCCCGGGGGGGGTGGCGGCGAGGAGTGGGAGGATGTCCGCGGCCCGCGACGTGGGGGTGAACACGACGTGGGCCGGGTGCGGCCCCGGGAGTGGCGCCGGGGGGAGCGGGACCACAGGCCGGCAGTCTACTGTGAGGCGCCAAGTGGCGCAATGGCGGAGGAGCCAGACTAGGGCGATGCTGTGGCGCAGTGTGTGGGGCTGGGTGCAGGGCGGCGCGGGGACGTGCGGCGGGAGGGGGAGGGGCGGGGCGGTGACGTGGGAGGGGGCACGGCGGAGGAGTGACGCTAGCGACGTGTGCGTTGTGCTGAGGGTGGAGAGGAGCTCGCGGAGGAGTCCCGCCCGGCCGGTGCTGTCCAGCAGAGGGGGGGCGCCGTTGGGGGAGGTGGAGTGCCACATGCCGAGCAGACTGAACCCCAACTGCGTCGGGGGGCCGGGTCGCGGGGCGGCTGGGAGGTGCTCGGAGAGGTACACTGCGGTGGTGGCCGTGCGGAGCTCTAAAGGTGGGACAAGGCGGGGGGAGTGGCCGGCAGTGGCTGCCAGGATGGGCGGGTGCGTGAATAGGCGCCAAGCGAGGAGTAACTGCAGGGCGTAGTGGGGGGGGCAGTGGTACTGGAGGTGGGCGGCGGAGTCCGGGTAGGGGCGGTGACAGAAGGGGCACGTCACGCCTCCGTAGCCGGGGGGGGGGTCCTGGGAGTGCAGTAGCCGGAGGTGCATGATGCGGTGGAGGGCCAGCGCCGGGATCTCGGCGCGTTCATACGCGAGGCGGAGTAGGTGGGAGGACCAGCCTGGGGGCAGGGGCCGGAGGTGCAGCGCGTGGGTGCGGGCGGTGGTGGCCGCATACGCTGCCTCTGCGGCGCGCGCGGGGCTAAGGAAGATTGCGCTCTCACGGAGCGCCACGATGCGGCCGTGGAAGAGTGCGGACCAGGGGAGGGTCCACTGGGAGGCGGCGTGGAGCCCGCGGCGGGCTAGGCTGTCGGCCCCGGCGTTGAGGGTGGCGAGGTGGCTGGCGGAGCCGGAGTCGTGTTGCGCGGGGAGCCAGGCCTCGTGCATGCGGAAGGAGGCGGAGAGGAGGGCCGCCCGGTACGGGATGGAGAGGGCGGAAGAGGGGGGCGGGCCGCGGGTGAGGTCGCAGAGTTGGGAGGCGGTGGAGTCTGAGGCGAAGAGGGCTTCGCCGGACCAGCCGCGGAGGGCGAACATGGCGGCTAATTGGGCGATCCACTCTGCGTCGGTGGAGTGGCCGGGGAGGGCGTGGAGGCCGAGCCAGCCGCGGTAGAGAGTGCCGTGGTGGGGGTGCCAGAGGAGGAAGCCGGCGTCGAGGCGGGTGCCCTCTTGGCTGCCGTCGCATGCGACCACGACATAGGGGAGGGAGCGCAGGGGGGCCAGCGAGCCGGTGTGGTGCTGCGGGGCGGGGCGTACGTGGGGGGAGGGGAGGAGGTGGACGGTGATGTCGAGGGGGGCGAGCGCCTGTGCCAGGGCGGGACCTTCGGTGAGCCAGGGGGTGGGGCGGCGTGGGGAGATGAGGGACGCCGTGGCGGCAACTGCGAGGTCGTTGGGGCCCCAAGAGGCGCGGAGGTAAGTGCGGAGGAGGTTGAGGGGGGCCCGGTACGCTAGGAGGGGGGCGCCGGGACCGCCTTGCTGGAGGGGGAGGTGGAGGAAGGCCGAGTGTGACCAGGGGGGCAGACGGAAGGCGTGGCGGTATGCATTGTTGATGGCGGTCTGATGGGGGCGGAGGGAGGGGGGGGGGACGAGGACGCCCGAGGTGACGTAGTCGAGGGGGGAGAGGCCGAAGGCGTGCAGGGAGCGGAGCTGGAGTATGGGGCAGGCCTCGCGGTTGCAGAGGGGGGGTGGGGGGTATATGACCGCGCCGCTGCAGAGGGGGGGTGGAGGGTATATGACCGCGCCGCTGCAGAGGGGGGGTGGGGGGTATATGACCGCGCTGCTGCAGAGGGGGTTGGGGGTATATGACCGCGCCGCTTCAGAGGGGGGGTGGGGGGTATATGACCGCGCTGCTGCAGAGGGGAGGTGGGGGGTATATGACCGCGCCGTTCCTGAGGGGGGGTGGGGGGTCTATGACCGCGCCGCTGCAGAGGGGGTTGGGGATATATGACCGCGCTGCTGCAGAGGGGGTGGGTGGTATATGACCGCGCCGTTGCAGAGGGGGGGTGGGGGGTATATGACTGCGCCGCTGCAGAGGGGGGGTGGGGGGTATATGACCGCGCTGTTGCAGAGGAGGAGTGGGGGGGATATGACCGCGCCGCTGCAGAGGGGGGGTGGGGGGTATATGACCGCGCCGCTGCAGAGGGGGGGGGGGATATGACCGCGCCGCTTCAGAGGGGGGGTGGGGGGTATATGACCGCGCCGCTTCAGAGGGGGGGTGGGGGGTATATGACCGCGCCGCTGCAGAGGGGGTGGGGGGTATATGACCGCGCCGCTGCAGAGGGGGGATGGGGGATATATGCCCGCGCCGCTGCAGAGGGGTGGGGGGTATATGACCGCGCCGCTGCGGAGGGGGGATGGGGGGTATATGACCGCGCCGCTGCAGAGGTGGGGCGGGGGGTATATAACTGCTGTTTCCCCAGTAACAGTAGTTGTACACCATACTTTGTTTTGTTCATTATGATGCCCTGTTGCATTCCGAATTTTACAAGCTATAACCGGGCCTTCAGACGAAGGTGCTGTTCCTTTTGCTGCGCAGGCCGAACAGCTGACCTACCTCAACTCCTTTGAAAGCTGTTCCTTCTGGTTTCGTTGAGTTTTTTTGGTGGCAGCGCAGGAGTATAGAAATGGAGGATGCACTGTCGTTCGCGGATTACATCCAAGGAGACGCCCATGGGGAGTTTCGACTTGGGGCAGATACCAAATCGTGGACGCGTCCAAAGCTGGTCCTGATGCGGGAACTTCGGGGGATGCCTGACGAGGGGGAGGCCTGGACTAAGAATTTCGCGTCCACCGTCTCTTTCACGGGCTCTCGGGACGACTTCCTCGACCGCTTGGTGCGTTACATGCTTCTGGAAGACGTGACGCTGGACTTCGCCACTGGGGCGTTCAAGAAGTCTTCCTCCGTAGCACCGGCTGTGCCGACGCCTGGACAGGTGTACCCTGCGATCCTTAAATTGCTGGAGGACCAGGGACAACTCATCAAGTCCCTTACCGCCAAGGTCCAAAGCATCACTGAGGCGCCGCCGAAGGACCAGTTGCAGGTACCTGCATGGTCGCTGAAGGCCATCCACAATGCGGACACAACCACCAACCACCCCCAGTGGATTAATCGTGCTCTCTTCCTCCTGGTACGGCTACTCAAGTTCGAGAATGTCCCGGCCTCCGCAGTCACTATGATTCCCAAAATGTCAGATACCGCAGCTAAGGAGATCATGCTAGGCCTCACTGATGAGGACAAGAGGGACGACACGCCATGGGCCGACCGTAAACACCCAGATGGGTCAGACAGTATGGACACGTCCGACTCCGCGCAGGTCTCTGAGAGGTTTCACGCCCTGGTGCAAGCACTGTGGACGCTCGTTTTCTCCGCGACGGCCTCTTATAAGGAGCGGTACGAGGGGACGTCTCCTCCTCTTCCGATTCGGATATCGGCCCGCAACGCTGCGGGGCGCCGTGTCAGCGTTACACGCAGTGTGGGTCATGGGGTGGATACCACCGCTCCGTTGGGAACGCCTCTGGCGCCTCGCCCGTGCACCGGTGGCTACCCCGGGAGACCGCCCTTACGCGGGCCCCCATGTTTTGCAGGTCATGGCCGAGGCCTGCCAGACTCCGGAGGACTGGGCTGTCTTTGCCGCCGCCGTCCTCTCCTTCAGCAGCCTCACGCGTGTGGGGGAAATCGCGTCTGTCCGGCGCTCCGGCTTGCGGGGGAAGGCGGTGGCTTTCTGGGGCCTCAAAAGGGATTCGCGCTGGGTTTCCCGTGACCTCGGCAGTTTTGCAGGCGAGTGGGCCCACTGGTTGCGGCGCCAGTTCCTTGGACGGGACGTCATGGTCGACAGAGCCGCCGTCCTCGAAGAGGGTATGGCCCGGCTGCTCCAAGGTAGCCCTTACGCTGCGTACCGCTGGCACTCGTGGCGTCGCGCAGGGGCTGCCTTCCTCCGCTTCCGTGGCCTCCCCTGGCGCTACTTGTGCTGGTGGGGACGCTGGGCCAGTGTGCGCATGGCACACTTCTATGCAGCGGCGCCGGAGGACTTCACCTTCCACTCGAGTTTGCGCCTACCATGGCCAACGAGTCACGGGGTCAAGTGGATCGCCACCGACACGGCGGAGTTCTGGCCGTCATCGCTCATGGGGCACTGCTTACCGGACGAGAGACCCGCTAAACTCCCGGCCACCGGATCGAAGCGCGACAGGGGTTCCGAGACCGTGGTGGAAGGGGACGACTCCGGGGATGCTGTACAGCCGCCAACCGCCAAGCGGCCCTCACGACCCGCGCCGCCTCGAAATCCTTCGCGGAGAACCGGGCAGTCGACCTCCTCGAGTCCGTCGATGGCTACTTCGCAGTCCGCGTCGACCACAGAGCGCCGAACGGTTCCGTCCTCCCCGGCCCGAGACTCCCCTCCTGGAGGTCCGACAAGAGAGGGCGCTGCCCCTGACTTTTCCGCCACCACGCCAGCCCCCGAATCAGGCTCAGCGGTCAGAGCCGGCGGTTCCCCACAACGCCAGTCCGTCGCGGCGAAGTTCAAGGGACGGACCCGGGACCACCAGCGCACCGCCCCCGTCGTGCGAGGAGGAAGCGGCGGGTCTGGACTCCTTCGCATGCGGTCTCGAGGAAGAGGGCTCGGAGCTCCTGGTGAATTCCCGCCGGGGACAGCAATGGCTGGATCGCGTGTCCGAAGGCTTAAGGGTGCCTCTCGCGGACAGGGGTCTCGTCAGGTCCCGGATCCGATTATTATTGATAAGGGGTAATGTAGTGGCGAGGGATTTGGGGGTTTTTGATTTTTTGGATGCGGCTGTTGCAGCGCTGGAACGCCTGGAGCCAAACCTTTGGCCTGTGGTTTTTCGTGAATCGACGTCTCCTAAGCCGATCCTGGTGGGATTGTCCCTGGACGTGCTGGAGAGGGGAATTGGGGCGGTGGATAACATTCGCATCCCGGATTTCATTTGGCATACAGTGGCCCCTGGTGATGTCCTGTCGGTGTCTGTGCGCGCATTGCCGGGCATTCGAAATATTTCTCCTGAAGGTTTGGTGATGGCAAGAGCCTTGGTGCGGGATGGCATTTTGACTCGGTGCCCTTCCAACCTCCCCCCTAATGGCTGGCTGTTCCCAGTTCCCAAAAATTCGGAGAAAGCATCTATGATAGTCCATTTAGTGCAGTTCAATAAACAGCATGCCAACCACCCGCCGTCCTTCACCCTCCCGGTCGTGGAGGATTTGGCTTTCCTCATTGAGCTGCATTACTTGCGGGCGGGCCAGGGGTGTCTTGCGTTTTCTGACGATGTGAGCCGCTATTTGTGCGACCCATTTTTGCGCGCGCTCGATGACCTGCGTTTGGAGGCTCCTGAGGGGGCCCCCCTACTGGCCTGCCATGTTGATCTTAAGAATGCGTCCTGGGCGTTCCGTTTACCCGATGCCTTCAAGCAGGCCTTCAGAGTGAGTATTGACGGAGAAACATTCGCCTTCGATTGCCTACCTTTTGGATGGCAATACTCTCCAGTGATTTGTCAAACTGTGCTTGGTTACTTACTGCAAGGGCTGGACTTGGTGTCGGTTTTGGTTTTGCACTATCTTGATGATTTTCTCGTTTTGGGATTCGGGGCAGGCAATGTGCGTTCCGCGGCGGCGCGTCTCTGTGAACTGTTGGGACGTGCGGGGGCGATTATCAGCCCCAAGAGCATCCTTGAACCTGTGCCTTCCATTGTCTGGTTGGGTAAACGATTGGTTCTCTCGGGGGCGGGGCAGGGCGTCTTTGTGGTCCCCAACCAGTGGATCGTCCTGCTGGGTTTATGGTTGCGAGTTGCGCTGCTGCCTTTGTCCAGGAAACTTGCTCGACGGGTTATTGGCCGTTTTTCGTGGGCCCTGAGACCCCAGGTGGGCGCTTGCCCCTTTTTGGCTGGTTGGTGGTCACACGTTATGTGGGGTTCTTCCTTTTTGCCCTCAGCCCCCTTGAAACTGGTTCATAGCCTCCTGCACTGCCTTGTCATGTCGCGGCATGGTTGGACTCCGAGACACGTCGCTTCCCCCTCTTCTGCGGGCAGAGGCCTTGTTTTCGTCGACGCTGCCTTCGATTTGGACCGCTTCAAGGTGGGTCTCTGGGGACCTGCTCTGGGGGGCAGGGTTTTTCGCTGCGGGCAAGAAGTTTTAACGCAGCAGGAGGCAGAATTGGACTCCCTGGTCCGGGGCCTTAGTTTCATAATCAATGTGGGCTGGCCTGTTTTCAGATTGGTCGGAGACAATGCCTCCTCCATCGGCCAGATTGCGGGAATGCGCGCCCGGTCTGGTTTAAAGAGACATAACAGGAATTTGCGCAGGGCTTTCTACCTCCTCCAGAGATGTGATGTGAGATGTGCCTACAGGCCTTCCCCGCCCTCCCTTGCCCTGTGTGGGTTGCGAATTTGCCCAAGGGGCGCACTGCTATGAACCGCCAACTTGCAGATTGTCCTGTGGGTGCTGTCTCTTAGTGTTGGCGGAACGCTTCGCAGGGCGGGATGCTGGGGGCCTCTTGCCACTTTTCGGCGGGTCCCTGGGGTCCTCTTGCCCGTAGAGGCTCTGCTCTCACTGAGGGACCTGACCCGGCACGGTTGCATTTTGTTACCGGTGCCTATTTTTTAGAGACGGTCTCAATTCTAGTGGACTCTCCACGGCCGCGCGGCTTCGTACTCTTTGCCGGACGCCTTGTTGGCTGGAACGCAGTGGCGAGTTCGCTGCGGCGTTTCCCACTGTGTCTGTGCCTGGAGGCGTCGTGACCGCGTGAGAAGGCACAACACCATTTGTGGTCGCTGGAGTGTGGCTTGGTGCTGGCTGAATCACAAAGACCGCGCACCAGGAAGTCATATGGCCTTTGAAAGAGTTTTGTTTTGCTTGTACAACTGCTGTTTCCCCAGTAACAGTAGTTGTACACCATACTTTGTTTTGTTCATTATGATGCCCTGTTGCATTCAGAATTTTATAAACTATAACAGGGCCCTCCTCTCATGACCTCTCATGACATCGAGGTGCGGCGCACCTGGAAGTCATATGGCCTTTGAAGGAGTTTTGTTTTGCTTGTACAACCGCGCCGCTGCAGAGGGGGTGGGGGGTATATGACCGCGCCGCTTCAGAGGGGGGCTGGGGGGTATATGACCGCGCCGCTTCAGAGGGGGGGTTGGGGGTATATGACCGCGCCGCTGCAGAGGGGAGGTGGGGAGTATGTGACCGCGCCGCTCCAGAGGGGGGGTGGGGGGTATATGACCGCGCCGCTTCAGAGGGGGGATGGGGGGTATATGGGGGCGCCGCTGCAGAGGCGGGGTGGGGGGTATATGGGGGCGAGGTGGGGGGTGGGGGGTATATGACCGCGCCGCTGCAGAGGGGGGGTGGGGGGTATATGACCGCGCCGCTGCAGAGGTGGGGTGGGGGGTATATGACCGCGCCGCTGCAGAGGGGGTGTGTGGGGTATATGGGGGCGCCGCTGCAGAGGGGGGGTGGGGGGTATATGGGGGCGAGGCGGGGGGTGGGGGGTATATGACCGCGCCGCTGCAGAGGGGGGGTGGGGGGTATATGACCGCCCCGCTGCAGAGGGGGGTCGGAGGGTATATGACCGTGGAGGTCACACTGCACCAGCACACGCCCATGTTCATCTTCTGCCGCTTCCTCAGCGACGGCCACGTCTTCAAAGACTGCGGGCGCCCATGCGAGAGGCACAAGGTCGAGCCGCTGTCCCGCACCGGTGCGAGGCACCCGCTCGTCGCGGATCTGGGCTGCCATGACACGTTGTCCAACGGCACAGCGCAGACGGGGACGCAGTTTCTTGGGATGCTGCGGGGCGCCGGCTGCAAGCACTTCCGTCTGGAGCACATGCGACTAGTGTCCAGCAGGGGACACTGAGGTTTGTTCCAAATCAGCCCCTTACCATGCACCACTCAGTAATACCTGTGCTTTTCACAACCCTAACTCAGTAAGAACCAGCCGCGTGCCATGTCCGACTCAGTAAGTAGGTCACATACGAGACGGAGGCACTGGTGCAGTGTGGTACGGTACAGTACTCCGTGGCATTGTATTGCAGGCATGCAGACAAGTAAAGGGTTCAAGCATGCAGCAAGATGCAGAGTCATTCAGCGGTTGCGCCCTGCTGTGATTTAGCACATGGCATGGCTGGCTCGCTAATTACCGTCACCTGCCCCCCCCCCCCCCCTCGGGTGTCAGGACCCCTCCAACCCAACTCCTGTTTGCTGGTGCTGAAAAATGGCAATCTCATTCGTGGACCATATTGCACAACACCACTCGGCACTTCTCGAAGCCATGCTGCTGGTGTTTGCTCTTCTTGTCAGCCCCGTACCATGCACCACTCAGTAATACCTGTGCTTTTCACAACCCTAACTCAGTAAGAACCAGCCGCGTGCCATGTCCGACTCAGTGAGTAGGTCACATACGAGACGGAGGCACTGGTGCAGGCGTACCCAGCGCTGCCGGAAGGCGATCGCAGTGGAGATGACCTGTGGAAGGACCTGCGGGTGTCCAGTCAATTGGGCGTGACTCGGGGCACTTTGCAGGTGCATCCCAAGCGCTGAGCAGGACGTGCTTGGGGGCATAGGAGGCTGAAGGAGGGCTTCAAAGGGGTTCGCGAGTGTCGGCACTGGTGGTTGGCACTGCGGTGTGGGAGCAAGGCCCCGGCAGTTACGAAACGGTTGGTGGGTCGACAGAAACGGTTCGGGCGGAACCCTCTGTCACCTCGAACGGAGGGGGTGGGGGGGCATCCCTCTTCAAGAGCATGCCTGACACTGAGTTCTTTGCGCTGTTGCCTCAAGCATCTGGTGGGTCCATGGGATGTCCCAAACTACAACTGTGCACCCGGGTACCTGGGCACCTCTGCCCTTTTCCGGGCTCCTCTGGCTCCACCACGTGCACGCGTGTGTCTTCAACGGAAGGTGCCGCCTATGAACGCACT
The DNA here is from genome assembly GCA_964036045.1 of Eutreptiella sp. 'Long Island Sound 2002'. Classification (NCBI taxonomy): domain Eukaryota; phylum Euglenozoa; class Euglenophyceae; order Eutreptiales; family Eutreptiaceae; genus Eutreptiella; species Eutreptiella sp. 'Long Island Sound 2002'. The sequence goes on from OZ038403.1 coordinate 11,954,389, forward strand.
GGGAGGATCGTAGGAGGCCAGCACTGACTCAAGTGAAGTCACAGGGGGTGGGCGGCGAGAGGGAGTTAGGGGGGGAGAGAGGGAGGGCATGGGGGATCCAGGGTGTGGGTTTCGGGGGCTGCGGGGTATGGCGAAGGGGGCTGAAGAGAGCCTTACCCATCCGCCGTCTTCTGCATTGCGCGCCTTTGTGACGGTATCGAGGTTCGAACCGGCAAACTGTCGACTTAGGGATGTGTGTGCTGCCGCCAGGGCACCGCCCATGCCTGAGGGGGCGAGTGGTGGTGCGGGGGGGGGGGGGGGGGCGAAGTCCGGGAAAGGCACTGCATTCTCAGGTGGGCCATCAATGAGTCACTCGAGTGTCACAGGTCCAGGGCGCTGCAAAACCGGCCGGGCTCCAAAGGCCGTTTCGCTGACGCCCCAGGGCGTGTGGTGATTTGCCTGGACCCTCTCGTCGCGCGCAGACCCCCAGCTCTCCCTGAATTCGGAACCCAGTCCAGCGCCGGAGGCCGTTTGTGTGGTCCCGGCTGCATTACAGTAGCTCAATGGGTTCGGACTCTTCTGACTGCTCTTCCTCTACCCGCTCCCGCCCCCGCCTTCGTGCCCCTCCCTGTCACTGTCCGCCACTCACACCCTCATTTTGGCTCCTGATTCAATTACCTTATGACTTCCCCACAATTCATGGCTGGACAAAACGATTTTCCGAGCAGACGGATGCTGCGGAAAATCAGCTGATTACGGGTATCAAGAATACAGGCTACATCCGTTTTGCGGTTTCGAGCCATGACTTCACGACTTTGGATCCCACGACAGCAAGATTGGCCCCTTTGCTGAGTGCATTCGACGCGCTTTCCCTCAGTCTTCTTCACTTCCTAGCAAGAAAAGCAGAACGCAAGAAAGATAAAGCACGGGACACTAGTTGTACTGCGCAGCTGATTGTTAACCAAGATTCTTCGTTATACCCCTGGGCGTTGTGGTGCCCGTGTGGGCCTCACTCTCTGCCCTAGCATGTCCTTGCTGGCCCCCATGACTTGCTGTGCCCCATTGGTTGTGAGGAGCCCACCCACCCATGGCGGTTCCAATACCTACGATATCGTTGTACACCAACTCTGAATCCCTGATCATCTCTGTCCGTGATGCAACATGGCCCTGTGCGCCGCGCAAACCTGCAGAATGCTTTTTGCTCCACCTTGTTACTGGACTGTCTCACAACTGGAGCCATAAGGCATGGAAAGTTCCCCATTTGCCCCACCCTCGCCCATACCCTGCTTGCCACCATCCTTGGCTGCGGTGTGCCCACCCATCCAATGCCATTGCTGTAGAGATCCGGGTCCGGTTCCTGCCGAGATTATCTTGCAAACCGTGCTGCAGTCACGCCGTTGGCCAGAGATGCGGGATTCTTCCTGCCTCTTTCCCACACTCATAAGCCCCGGGTTATCGGATCGGATTCTGGAGAAATGTGAAGCTCAGGAGAGTGGGGAAAGGAATGGTGGGCCAGGCAAGAGAAGGAACCTCCGACAAAACCAGGGTGGGCAGAACCAAGGACGACGGCGCGGTCACAGTGCAGCCTAAATCACCTGGGCACCATGCGGAGCAGCGCAACTGGGGCTCACGCACACGGAAACACAGAGAGGCAGGTTGTGGACGGGTTGAAGACGGGGGTGTGGACAGCAAAAACAGTCAAACGACCCCCGCAACAACCAGCACAACCCCCAGTGCGCCAACTACTGGACGCCGCTGACGCGCAAACGGCATATCCCGCCACATCCAGCACAGCCCCGGCACACCAACCACCGGGCTCTGCGGACGCGGAAATGACACCAGCGGGAGCACCGGCCGCAGCGGCCGACAGAACGCAGCGACCCGACGCAACATGCGAAGGGAAGAATGGGTGACTGTCCAGGGCCCCGTAAAGAAACAACAACCCAACGGAATGTCACACAGGGGGACTACAGGTTAGGAGGGGCTACCGGTCAGCGGCAAATTTGTTCCTTCCGGCGCTGCATGCCATATGTTGTTGTGTGGATCTCGGCGCACCCTCTACGCTGAAGAACAGCTTTGGCTATGATTTGCTGTCGTTTTGTTTGTAAGACTGAAGCGCAGCCAGATGGCGAGAACACGTTGCATTGCACTGAACTCCTCAGCACCGCGCTGACCGTAACAGTGCAAAACGTCCCTGCAGTGCGTATGGCTTGGCATCGCCACGCATACCAAAAGAGAGGATGAGGTCACACGGCCCATGTGTCATGCAGCAGTCGCACTGCGGGGGTCGTGTCCAATTTCTGATATCCTGCGCACATGGGGGGTCATGGCCACCCCCAGCGAGGCCCTCAGGGGGCGTCGCCAGGGATCGCCTCATACAAGAGCAGCGTGAGTGGGGCGCACCGACTGGGGTCATGTGCAGGGGCAAGTACACGAAGGTGGCCCGCAGAGCTGCTGGTCCCGTCCGCCGATGTGCACAGAGAGAGATCATACAGAGAGAGAGCCTCCCTCGTCCACAAGCAAAATGGGCCAACTGCGTGGCCCTCGCGAATGATAAGTCCATCGGGAAGGGCCGGGTGTACCGCACACACTGCGCACCCCCCACCGCAACGAAATGGTGCGCTCCACAACAGAAAATAACGGCCGTCCAGGGCGTACCCGTACCCTGCCACGGTGTGTTGCTGCATGAGGGGACGTCCCAGACGTACATGTAGTGGCCACGAAGGTGGGTGCAGGCCGCTGTGGCGTAGCCGCGACAGATGTGCTCTCTTGTTCTCGGGCAAGAGCACCGTATACTGGCTACCGTATGCAACCTGTTGTGGAGGTGACCGGTAGTTCCGGTATACCGGCGGTGACCTCTTTCAAGACTGAAGTAACACCCACTCGCCGCTCAACCGCAAGGCCGCCCATGTGTCATCAATTTGCTTGTTGCTCAAGTGGTAAAATCTCTCGGAAATTGAACTGAACAGGACTATTTCACTGTGTCGCGCATGCGACTAGTTGCGACAGACGCCAGAATCGCCCTTTCTAAAGTGGGTTTGAGAACTGCGCTTGTGATACCGTCAGCGAAAATTTTATTTTCTGGCTTCTTTTTCTTTGATAGTATCTGCCTGATCGAATGTGCTACTTTTGTTTCACTTTTCCACTGCGATTAGCAACATGCTCTCCATGTGTTGATCTCATTGTGTGAAAAACTGTCCGCGACCTGCTAGTTCTTGGATTATGAAGGAATGTCACGAAAATCGGGACCACGTGTGCTCTGTTCAGTAAAGCAACGTCAGGAGACATCTGTCACTTGTATTTGCTCGCAACGCTCACACGCAGGTTCATGGCCATCTGAAGAGTGCTTTCTTCTGTGTCTTCATTTGCGCACGCCGCCTAGCTTCGCTAGAATTCAGAAATTGCACACTCGAAAAACTATGCCCAATCTGCCTCTCAAATCCCAGACCTTACACACTACATGCTCTTTGGGCACGGCTGTGTTTATCAATTTAAAGGCAACTCCTGTGGGCACCCCGTCCACACTAAACAAATCCGCCAACACCACCAAAAAAGCCACCCCGTGCACTTCCTGTCCGTACAACAATTTCTTTACAACAATGGTACTTCCGCGTGTATGTACGTGTTCACCGTTTTGGTGTGGGTTTTGCGTTGGGGATTAGCCTTGGAAACGGTGGGACATCAAAAAAAAGCCCGAAGGCAACAGCCCCTACACAGGTGGTGTCCTTCTCTCTGACGGTTATGGCTGCCTTGCATTTTTTCGAAGGGCACACATGCTCGGCCCATTCAACAATCCCTCCTTAGGTGAACCGGTTCTCTACGCCCCAACAATAACATGGCCTGGTAACAGGCACCAGCGGCGCTATTGGTGTGTTTGTGGTGGCTTGTACTTAAGCCTCCCCATCATCCGGGCAACCACAACACAATGACACGAGCCACAAGCGAAGCTAACTGTGCAGCTGCTGCCCTGCTAGACCATTCCGATTCCTTTCAGAGCTTTGGTAGCGCTTCAAGTTGGTCATGTCGTGTCGTGTGGTCTCGTGCAGTGCGGTGTCATGTTGTGTCGCGTGGTGCCGTGTCGTGCCGCGTGGTGTCGTGTCGTGCCGGAATCAAGATAGCCCACTAACGATAGTGTGTCGGTTCAAATATTCCTACGACGCGTAGAGCACTAGAAATAGACAAGTGTGGTGAGGTGACACCAAATTTGGTGATGTTCGGCTGTGTTGCACACTTTGGGTGTGTGACACAACACCACGACATGACGCGACGCAACGCGACGGGACACAACATGACACTCAGTACAAGACACTCAGAGGAGCTTGGGGGGTTGTGCAGCTCTCACAGTCCAGCCTGTTGGCGGAAAGAGGTTCACTTGGGGGCAGAACAAGCATGGCCAGATGGGAGATGGATCCAATACTACAAGAACCCACCCAGATGCGCTGTGTTTTCCAGGCACCTCCGGCATAGTGTCGGCCATCGCATTGGGTGGGTATCACAGTTCGGCCATCACCAATGGAAAGCTCTTCATGTGGGGATCGAACCGCTTCGGACATCATCCACCATCCACCATCGCCGGGAACACCCCCGTCTTGGTGACCTTTTCTGGCACTCCTGGTATGGTGTTGGCTGTTGCAATGGGCTGCACCCGAGATGTAGTGGCCGGAACACACAGTGCGGCCACTGCGGAAAGGGGTTCACATGGGGCTCTGCGAGCCATGGTATGTTGGGCGCCTGGGGTGGACCGCTGATTAGGTACCGTCCGTTGCTGATGCCCTTTCCTGGCGGCTTTAGTACTGCCATTGCTGTCTCGCTAGGGGGATGGTTCAGTGCCGCCATCTTTGACGCTGATGACTGTGATCCCAATTGCTGCCAACACGCTGGGACCTGCATTGACGGGACGAGCTCCTACATTTGCAATTGCTGGCTTGCCTACACGGGTGCCCATTGTGAGGCACTTCCAGCGTGTTTGTCGTGGAGGGGACGTTCCGCCCGTGAGCCCATGCGCTGATGCGCCGGACTGGTGTCCCCATGAGCGTTGCAACACGATGCCCTCCGGATGTGAACGGCCACTTGTGACCGTGGGGCTGGCGACCAACGGTACTTGTACCGGGGCCCCCGGCGGCGCAGGCTCAGAGGAAGTCGGGTGTGTCGTGTCGTTGGCACTGCCCTCCGCCCCCGTCGCATACGATTTGCTGCCCTTGCGCCCCGACCAGCGCCCCCCGTGCGCCCCCCGTGCGCCCTTCGTCTTTGGGGGACCGTGTGGTTTACGCCCCTGGGCCACGGGGTTGTGTGGCGCCGTCCGTCGCCCCCGCTCCGTCGCCCCGTGTGGGGCCGTGCGGTGCTCATGTGTTGTGCGTTTTTGCCCCCCGTCGGGTGGTGCAGGTCACCCGCCCCCGCCCCCCCGCCCGCCCCTATGCCCTCCCCCATCGCGCCCCCCAACCCCATGTTCTGCCCCACCCCCCCTTCTCGCTCTGTCCGCTCCACCCGCCATCACGTCCTGTCCTTGTCGCCATCCCCCGTGTCGTCATCCCCCACTCATTTTCTTGCCTTTCCCACCCCCTTGTGTGTTGGGGGGGGGGGGTCGCTTCTCCTAGCCGCCAGCCTTCTGCCCCGCGGCCGCGCATGCTCTATGACGGCAGTGCGCATCGCTTCGTGTCTTGTGGTCATAATAGATGCTTTTCGTCTCGGGAGCCGAAGAAGCCTCTCCCAAGATCCAGAACCGTGAACCGTGAACGCCCCCTATGATGTAGAAGTCATCCTGCAGGATGTAGTCGGGGGACGAAATGGGCGATAGGGAGATGATCTGAGTGCAGTCGGATGTTGTCCAGACCGGCTTCCCAGTGGTCTGGTGGGTTACTCGGACCTCCTGGCCTGAGGAGTGGGCCATCTTTGAGCGCAGATGACAACCCGGGGGCGAAGCGAAGATAGCGCATGGGCAAGGTCCACATGGGCGCGTTCAACAGCTCACAGAAAAAGCATGTGAGCGCAAGACATCATATTGGTGCCCACTGGTCCCCGTGCTTAGACGCGGCTGTGCTTGTGCACGATGTGTGGTACCAAAAGAATGCATGTTTAGCGAACCTTCCCATACCTCACCGAACCACACTTGTCCCAACAGGGCGCTACAACACAATGTGTAGGCACATTTTGGCATGTTCTGGGCGTCCTCACTGCCCATCAGAGGCACCGGGAGCTGTGGAGAGGAAGCCCTTTCCAGCCTTGCACCTCAACTTAAACATGCTTGCCCTTTGGGGCAAGCTTTGGAGGGGGCATGGTAGCAGGTTTTGGAATGGGTAAACATTAGACTTGGCTGAAAATCACATCAAAACAAACAGCATCAGGTTGCAGTCGCAAGCGGAACGTGGGTATGAAATGGAGGACCTATGACAAGCATGAACCAGCTCCCTGTTCCCTTTGCCGTCAAAACACATTCACGTCACGTTACATTTCTGACCACAAAAACACGACCAGAAAAAAACAGGAAAACGACGGTCGCCGTGCTTCGACCAGCCTGTGCTTATGCAGGGGGGGCTTATGTTTTTTCCTACTCCATGGAACCCCCTTTTCCACAGCCCCGATGTCGTACCAAAGCAGGTGTCTACACCCCCGACCCCTTTTCCACTGTCCCCATGCCCTGAAAATGTATTTCAGGGAGTGGCAACAACTCAAACCCCCTTTTCCACTGCCCCCCTGCCCTGAAAGGTCATTTCACCCAATGCCTACACCTCAAACTCCCCTTTCCACACACCCCCCTGATCCTGTGGGCTTTTCCCATCCTCCTCCTTGTGTTCAGCTTGTCCTAATCGTGGAGGGAACTACAGCTCGTCCGGCCTGGATACCCAGGCAGTGGAGATGCAGCCGGAGGAGCCAGGCCTGCCCAAGGTCCCGCTGCCGCCAACATGGCCGCCCCCCCAGCAGGTCTCCACGCAGACGGAGCCTATGGGCCAGCCCTGGGCGGGGACATTTCGAGCTGGCAAAAAGCGGAATCCGTCCCCGCCCTCGCCGCTCCCGGTGTTCACCGGGCGTGCACCCCAGTCGCCGTCCCCTCCCCCGCCATCGTACTTGTCCCAGGACCCCGTGGCAGAGCAGTCGGCGCGGCGGTTCACGGTCCTCCCGGGGCAAGCCCCCCCCCCCCCCAGGGGGTCGCCTTCATGGTCGGCGGCGAGCAGGTCACCGCCGTGGACACCCCAGACCCCGCGCCCCTCGCCTGCTCCGACCCCTTCGACTTCGCCGAACTCACGGGGTGGGTTGCCTGGTCTCCTACCGCGACGAGTACCATCGACTGCCCCCGCCGTACGTCCCCATCCCCGAGCACCAGCGGAAGGGGCTCATCGGGGAGCTCCTCCGGTGTCTGGGCTGGGGCCCGTACGTCCGGGTCCCCCAGGCAGCGGCCCCGGTCGTCGACATGTGGGTGATGGCACTGGCACAGCTGGTGCACCACGGATCTCTGCCACCGGAACAAGCGCCGCAGCCTCCGGCAGACGCAACGAGCGTAAGTCACCCATGGAAATCGAGCCGTGCACACCGGCATCGCGAATGCCCCCCACATTCACCGAACTGGCAACCGCGCTACCGAAGCGGCGATCCAGATCACACGCTCATCAATCCGACGCCCCCCCCCCCCCCCACTGGCTCGTCCTCCGCGGAAACAACAACAACGCGGAGGGACGACGGTGCTCCGCGCCGGAGCGAATACTCTTGTCCTAAGCAGCGCCACGCCCTCACCCCCCAGTGAGAGCTATGGCATTCTACCCCAACAACATCCCGAAACCCACCGGGGCACGCAGGCCCCAGGCCCCAAACAAGACACAACCGCCGGGGGGCATGGCCGAGCAGGGCCAGCGTCAGGAAGAGTGGTAGGCCTCAGACTGGCATGCAGGCCACTCAACCGATAGTTCCATTACGCACAGAGGCGCATGCACAGCAGAACGTTGGCACCAGCTAAGGCACCGCAGGCGACAGCTGACCAGTACAGCGGAGAAGGGACTGGGGGCACAGCCCTAACCCTGGCCAGGCCTGCCTCTTGCGCTTCTGCGCTGACTTGGGGCTCGTGCATGGGATGTACAGGGCCTCGGGTTGGTGTGGTTTGTGTGGTATTGTGGGCCAGCATCTACACTGTGGTCGGGGGTCTGTGCTGCTGGTGCTGGCCGACTATCCTTGCTGCCCTAGCACCGCTGATGTCTCGGCTACGCCGTTGCCGCGTCCGGCGCTGTAGTCCAGGGGGTCTGGGGTTGGTGCGCCCTCGAGGCGTCCTTGCGCCTGCCCTGCATTGCTCCCGATGTGCGGCTGCCCGTGTGGCCCAGCGCCCTCGGGCATCCTGGCGTGCACTGCTGTTGTGGGGTGGCCCATACTCCTGCTCCTGTCTGTCCCTCCAACCCGAAGTCGGAGGGTTGCGGCCCCGATCGGCCCCGATCGTGGGGGGGGGGACTATGGGCCTGGTTTGCTTCTCCACGGGCGGCCCCAACCGGGCCCGCCACCACAGCCTGCATAGCTTCCTGTGTATCCTGGTAGGCTCCCTGTGCGTGCCTTCTTTTCTTCTGGTTCATTCCATGTAGGATTTGGAAAAAGCAATTGAAAAAATTGAGAAGTTTCTGCCCACGCTTGGTCAGCTGGACGTGCTGCTGTATCAGGAAGCTGTCGCTGTAAACCCCACGCAATTTCTCAGCCCGGGAATGAAACTGAAAGATCAATTTCCCATGTACCCAGCTCAAGTGAGACAAATGGATTGTCTCATTGGATCAGTACCAACGGGCAAGTCATACGAAGTGTGGCCGGTGTGAACTCGTCCACGCTGTTCCGCCCTCCCCGCAAAGATGCCCCAGACAGTCCAGATTATCTGCACCTGCAGCCATGCATCCTGCCGCATGCAGCTGCCAGATCTCCTGCCACAGGTCTTGGTGTCCAATTTCAGTTGACTTGCTTCTCCAACTGTGTCGCTTCCATTTGGGCGACCATTCTATCACACCCTTGAAAACATACTCCGAATCGAGTACTACTACCATGTGCCCCCCCCCCCCCGGCCGCTCCGGCAGGGCGTACAGCACGCCCCTGAGCTCCCACATCAGCACTCGTGCACCGACATTGCGCGCTGAGCCAGCACCGAACCATGCCCCATAGCCCGCCTGCCACCATCCCTTTACACGCTCCGCTGAGCCATCTGTGTAAACGACGGTCCACCCTTCCCCTTCCAAGACTGATATGCACTTGACCACCCCATCGCAGCATTTACCCCACTTTTGTTCTTTTGCATTCGCCGAGTTCTGCTGCAGCTTTTTGGGGGGGGACCAGTGGGGGATCATGAACACATGTTGCGACACTGTCGCTTTCCCGCATTTGTTTGTGATACGGTACGCAAAGCCTTCGGCATGGTTCAGCGGGAGGGTGAGAATGTGGAACCGAGCCGGTTGCTCCTTGACGAGCCAGCACTGTCGCTGCAGAGCAGTCCGGGTCTGGTGCATTGGGCATCCCTCAAGGCACAATGGTCGGTCAGGTGGGAGACAAGGTTTCAAGGTACTTCTCACTCGCTGGAGGGCTTTGTAGCTGGATGGTCTGGGCTGCTGGAAGTGTGGAGATCGGCAAGAGATATGTCACTCTCGCGGTCGGACCCCCAGCACATCATTGAACAATTGCATTCATGGTTTGATGGGGGGATGTTCAAACTACGAACACCAGCGACAGGAATTGTAAAGCAGGTCTCTGGCTGCCATCACCTGGCGCCAGGGAGCTCAGTCGTACATTCTGAACCCCCATGTCATATGTCATTTTCAACGTGCACGCCATGACCTCTAAATGCCCCTGTTAGTGCACCCCAAGATAAAGTGCGCATGCATTGCCTCACACAGTGCAACGACATTCCAACTGTTCAAGGTCATCCACAGTCCTCTGCACACAGCAGTCCCAATCCTCTTCAACCCTCTACAACCCTCCACAACCCTCCACAACCCTCCACAACCCTCCACACCCCTCCACAACCCTCCACAACCCTCCACACCCCTCCACAACCCTCCACAACCCTCCACAACCCTCCACACCCCTCCACACCCCTCCACAACCCTCCACACCCCTCCACACCCCTCCACCACCCTTCACAACCCTCCATACCCCTCCACAACCCTCCACAACCCTCCGCAACCCTCCACACCCCTCCACACCCCTCCACCACCCTTCACAACCCTCCACAACCCTCCACACCCCTCCACAACCCTCCACACCCCTCCACACCCCTCCACACCCCTCCACCACCCTTCACAACCCTCCACACCACTCCACAACCCTTCACAACCCTCCACAACCCTCCACACCCCTCCACAACCCTCCACACCTCTCCACCACCCTCCACAACCCTCCACACCCCTCCACAACCCTCCACAACCCTCCACACCCCTCCACAACCCTCCACACCTCTCCACCACCCTCCACAACCCTCCACACCACTCCACAACCCTCCACAACCCTCCACACCCCTCCACAACCCTCCACACCTCTCCACCACCCTCCACAACCCTCCACACCCCTCCACAACCCTCCACAACCCTCCACAACCCTCCACACCCCTCCACACCCCTCCACCACCCTCCACAACCCTCCACACCACTCCACAACCCTCCACAACCCTCCACAACCCTCCATACCCCTCCACACCCCTCCACACCCCTCTGCAACCCTCCACACCCCTCCACACCCCTCCACCACCCTTCACAACCCTCCACAACCCTCCACACCCCTCCACAACCCTCCACAACCCTCCACACCCCTCCACGTCCCTCCACAACCCTCCACACCCCTCCACAACCCTCCACACCCCTCCACACCCCTCGACACCCCTCCACAACCCTCCACAACCCTCCACACCCCTCCACAACCCTACACAACCCTCCACACCCCTCCACACCCCTCCACCACCCTTCACAACCCTCCACAACCCTCCACACCCCTCCACACCCCTCCACACCCCTCCACCACCCTTCACAACCCTCCACACCACTCCACAACCCTCCACAACCCTCCACAACCCTCCACACCCCTCCACGTCCCTCCACAACCCTCCACACCCCTCCACAACCCTCCACACCCCTCCACACCCCTCGACACCCCTCCACAACCCTCCACAACCCTCCACACCCCTCCACAACCCTACACAACCCTCCACACCCCTCCACACCCCTCCACCACCCTTCACAACCCTCCACAACCCTCCACACCCCTCCACACCCCTCCACACCCCTCCACAACCCTCCACAACCCTCCACAACCCCCCACAACCCTCCACAACCCTCCACAACCCTCCACAACCCTCCACAACCCTCCACAACCCTCCACACCGCTCCACAACCCTCCACAACCCTCCACAACCCTACACACCCCTCCACACCCCGCCACACCCCTCCACAACCCTCCACAACCATCAATGACCATACTCCTGCACAACCGACCGGGTATCTCACAGGCAGAGCACTGGACCCATGCCCCAGAGGAGCTGATGTCGGCATTGTTACTCCTCCGTGGCCTGTAGCAGAGGCCCGCAACAGAACGCAAACCCTGGGTGCTGTGCCATGCCCATGCACACACATCCCTCTCCACTGGTCCACGAACAATCGGACCCCGCCCATTGGCACGCAGTATGACGCATAGCCCTTCTATCTGGACCACGACGGACGAAGCATAAGGCCCCGTAGGACAGGGGCTGCTTGTGGCTCATGTGGTTGGGTTTGGGAGGGGTAGGAGGAGTAGAAAGGGAGTGGTACAACGCAGTTTGTACGGGCCTATCATAGTGGCCCTTCGGTTGTTGGATCGGCTTTGTTCCCATTGGCCTTCCTTTGGTAGATGCAGGCCGATGAGGCCCTCCCAGATCTGTGCATTCATGGTTTGATGGGGGGATGTTCAAACTGCGAACACCAGCGACAGGAATTGTAAAGCAGGTCTCTAGCTGCCATCACCTGGCACCAGGGAGCTCAGTCGTACATCCTGAACCCCCATGTCATATGTCATTTTCAACGTGCACGCCATGACCTCTAAATGCCCCCGTTTGACCATCCCACTGATGACTCAATCGCACCATCGCACCGCGCCTCCCCGAACCAACTTCGGCGACACGTAGGTGAGCCCGGTCTCTCCCCTGAAAAATACAGAATGCCACATGCCCATGGTGGGCCGAAGGTGGGGGAGGAGGGGGTACCCCCCTTGTCTCACTTGGGAATACGCCCATAGCGCACCCCGCAGGAACGACAGGTGCTTGATTGTTACCGGGGCCAGCTGAATGTATGGGAGTGTGACCTCCTCCAATACCAGGCCTACTTTCTGAGCCCAGGTCTGGAAGACCGTGACATGGGCTGCAGGAACCGCATGGGGTCTACAGACCACATTGACAAACGACAGGGAGTGGAGCCACTGTGCGTGGGCCGCCAAAGGAGCGTGTGCCAGAACCCCCCACCCCCCCCAGGTCTTTCTCGTGTGGGCGGCGGCATCCAGGGAGGCAGATAAGGATGTCGTCTGCATACCACAGTCCCCCCCCCCTTTGTATATGCTACGCTCTTGTCCAAGCCACAGCGGGCGTAGGGACCGTATTAATTTGGTACCTGATTTGATTCGGTACCAAATGTAGTGCAGCCACATAAGACATGGGTTTGGTGACAAATTTGCCAATTACATGGAGTCATGGACACATTTGGTGTGAGTGTTTGCCCACTTGAACCCACAGAGCTCTGATTTTGGGGATATTTGTGCATTCTATTCCCCTTTCTTGCACGGGCTCACCATGCAATCTTCTCTTGTCGAACCTGGGCGTCTACAGCCTTGTCCGAGCTACAGTCGGCGTAGGGACCGTATTAATTTGGTACTTTTGCGTAGCTGAGACAAAGGGGGGGGGATGAACTGGACCTCCACGTGCAACCTCCCCAGGTCATGGATCAGAAGGATGGTTACCACATGGAACAGCAGTGGCGACAGCGGGTTGCCCTTTATCCCAGACTTAGGGCGTAGCTCCACGTCTGCTTCGACACAAAAAAGAACGGGTCCCGCCATGACTGACAACGACAGTGAGACGTACGCCTGTGGCAGCCCAACGTGCGTGAGCGCCGTGCGCAGGAAGGCAAATGACACGGAATTGTATGCCTTCTGAAAATCCACTGCCACCATTATTTGCTCGGCCCCCCCAATCCACCCGTTCCTGCACGACATGGTCCAGCATCTGCCAGCCTTTCATGAAGCCTTTCTGCGAGCAAGGCACTATTTGTGCAAACACATCTTGCAGCTGGAGCAGTGCTGGGGTGGACAACCATTTCATCGCTGCATTTTGTAGCGCAATTGGCCGCATGTCGCAGGCCTTGACTGCTCCTGCAAACTTCGGTATACATTTCATCAGAGACACTGTCCACGGGTCTGACGCCCCTTCCCTACCCCAAAAAGCGCTCCATTATCCCCAGCATCCGCGGCACCAAAACCTCTGGGAACCGCTGGTACAGTTCCGCGGGCATGCCATCTTTGCCTGCTGAAGAGCCCCCTTTCATGGTCTCGAGGGCCGCCTGTGCTATATCTGCCGTGAGGGGTTTGAACAACAATGGCATGGCTGCTTTGAATTTGGCTGGGAGGAGTAGGCTGTGCATTGCAGCGCCGACACTCCTCTTCCCCGCCCCACCACCCCCAACGATGTCAGACCAGTAATCCCGTACGAGCCCTGCCACTGCCTTGGGGTTCGTGTGCAACGAACCCCCCGACCCTCGCAAAGAGGCCAAGGTGCCTTCTGTCCCGCAGCTGTCGCACTAAGTCATGGACACACTGTCGCCGGTCGCGCTGCGCCTCAGCCCGCTCTGCCCGTGAGCGCAATTGCCGGCATAGCCACACGACCTGATCCTCTCGAAATCTGTCTTCTCGTGCCTGATTCTGCGAAAACACTGTGCTACTACACTGAGCTACACGACAGGCCTCTCTCCTCCAAAACCTCGGATGCCCCCGCCGCCAGGCGATGCACCGTGCTTTCCCGCACAAGCACGTCCAAATGGCCTGCGGATGGCTGCCACTGGCGCCAACGTTTCCCCACCCATTTTTGACCCATTTTTGGTCCCAAAACAGCCCATTTTTAAGGCATTTTGGGATTTTCGGAGGACCAAAATGGGCCACCACAAGCTCAAAACAGTCCAAAAACACTTGTTTTAGCATCACACATGGTCTAGGATCATTTTTGAGAAAAGTCAGTTTTTTGCCCCTATTGGACCCTAATGACCCATTTGGGCACCCACCTGTTTCGGTTTGAGCTTGCAGCTTATGGGGGACATGAGGCTCGAAATCTTTACTTGGCTGGTAAGGAAAGAGTCAGAGGCCTTAGACATAATGAGACATAACGGTTAAGAATATGGTGCACTTGGCTTAGGTTTGCGAAGAGTGATGGGTCAAATGCCGGTTTGGGACTTTCGCTCAGCCCATGGCCAGCCCAATCCAGGGCTGCATGTCATCAAATGGGGGCTGGCGCAAATTTGTTTTCAGACCCAACCGCTCCAGCGGAGATACTGCGTGGATTTTGGGGGGGGCCTAAAAGCAGGCTGCTCAAAGCAATCTGGCAGTCATGCGAATGCGTCAGCTCACAACTGCAAAGACAACCCGGGACCTCCAACATTGGGTGTGACATTCACCTACACGGGGGACCACCTGAAAGTAGCGTAGACTGTCCAAGTCAAGGTCCTCCGGTTCCTACAACACCCTGCTGCTCTTAGGGCAACAAACGACTTTGTTCGGCCCGAGGCCGACGAGTTAATGAGGTTAAGTTCCGAAAATGAGTTCCATAATGTTTCTCTTCTGCAAATTTCCGCGATCAATCAAAACGACATGACTCGCAAGGCAGCTGAAGACTCTGGAGTAGCACACAGCTAGAGCTTCAGATGCAGACCAGTGAAACGTCCCCCCTGCATGACCACCTAACCAGTCAGCAACGATTGTGCCCATGCTTACGCCCTCTACGCACACCACACCGGTGCTTACTGTACCCCCCTCAGGGTCGTGGGGCATTCGTTGCCCTGGCCAGCCCCTGTCAACTCACGCATCAGACCACATCAGAAATCTTGTTCTTTCCATGAGAAGCCAATCACAAAAATTTCTGAGTCCAGGTATTGAGGCCGATTTCCGGTGCACATTCACACCCTCCCCACTGGCGGGTGGGGCGTTGGGGAGTGTTCCATCACAGCCCCGCCGTGCAATGCAGATGATGAGTGGCATGACCCAGACACGGGGCATCTCCTGACAATATGACGGAGGTCTGGCGGTCGCGCAACTGCCATGTCTTACGACGATGAAGGGGCGGCCACCCTCTGCCCTGCGGCATTTGTACCGGCCGCAACATCGTTGTCGTTGGGGTTGGTGTCAGGCTTAGGGAGCGATGGGTCAGGGTTCAGCACAGATGTGAGTGACGGGCAGAGGCTGCGCAAGAAACGGATGCAGGGCAAGGGATAATCAAGAGCCAACCTCCTACACGCCGAAAGGCGCCGTGGCCCAAACCGGGAGGGCAGATGCAGGAGAAGTGCATGCACACGTGCTGGCGGCTCCGCCGCCTTGCCTCAGCTGTGACCGCAGCTTTGCCGCGTTTGGAACAAAGCATGAATTATGGATGGCCGTGGCTCCACGGCGTTCTTTGGACCTATGGGCCAGTGACCCTGTGCACAGTATTGGCACCGGTGTGAGACGGGGGGTGCCATCGTCGGATTATGGTCAAGCACGGGGACCCGTCTGACCGTTGTATTCCTGAATCTGAAATCTTGTATCCAAGCGTGCTTGCGCAAAGGGGGGGGGATTCGAACAAATTATGGGGCAGGAACAACCCACAAGGGTGTGTGCTTGGTGTTGCACCAAGAAGGGCTCTCTTTCTGGGTGCAATGCTTGTCACCTGGGTTTCAACCCGTAGGCCCCCGAGGAACCAAGCCCGTGGCAGTCCTGTTGGTGATCTCCTTTCTCTTTTCGGCGGGCACTAGACTCGGGGAGGAGCTATGATTGTGGGAGATATGGGCCCATCTGGAGGCCGAAGGCTTCCGCTTGCGCCGTATTCAGTCTGGAGAAAGAGAGAGAGACGTGGGAGGGGCCGCTCATGTGCGTGCATGCACTGCAGTCATGCATACCTCAGCCAAGGCCCATCCTACACACACTACCAAATCGAAGAACACATGCAACAACTGGTGGAAAACACAAGTGGGGCGCCAAACAGTACGCTGACTATATGTAGT
This sequence comes from Eutreptiella sp. 'Long Island Sound 2002', assembly GCA_964036045.1. Lineage (NCBI taxonomy): Eukaryota > Euglenozoa > Euglenophyceae > Eutreptiales > Eutreptiaceae > Eutreptiella > Eutreptiella sp. 'Long Island Sound 2002'. The sequence continues at coordinate 11,970,570 of OZ038403.1, forward strand.
CCTCCCTTGATCTACCAGCACGGTGTGCAGAACATCATACCACCATGTACCCATGTTGCCTATTCTGCATTAGAACTGAAGTTGAATGAGTGATCTGGGGTCTAGTGCAGCCACTGTAGGGCCAATCATGTGGCCCGCTGCTGAGGGGCGGGAGGGTTTCCCGGGGCTGCCAAATGAGCACTCAGCCGCTTCACTGTACCAGAATAGGTCCGCAGGTGAAACAGGTTTGGGCAGTGCTGCGCAATCACGGCCTTGTCCAAGCACCGCATCCTTGTGTTATCATCGTTTGTCGGCGTTGCTTGCGCAAGTCATGGCGGTTGCGAGGTTAGAAGCCAAACTGCAAAACGGTGGGGAAGCGATGGACGTGTCCCAGAGAAGGTCCACCAAGCCGCTGTTTTGGTCCGCCGTTTCTGTTTCTCCATGGTGGCGGGTTGTGTTGACCAAAACATTGAGGATCCATATGGCATTACCCTTCACCTCCACGGGGACGCACAGGGAGGGGGGGGTGTCACCGCACGGGGGGGTGGCAGCCCCTCCGCCTGAACCCCCACACACACCAGAAAATCGTTCCTCAGGAAAAAAATGATAATTATCTAAGGGGTCCAAAATTGGAGGTCGATGTCAGGTACACAAAAAAAATTTTTGGCCTTTGACCTTGAGGATTGGTCGAGGAAACCGGCATAGAATGGAAGGTCTGGGTTTGGAGGGTATACGGGAGGAGGGGAGGGGGGGGGGCTTTGCTGGAAGGGGGCCATGCCCAACGAGGCCCCCATCAATCCCGGGTGAAAGTGCGCAGGTCTGTACAGGCCATCTGCAGGCCTGCCTCAGGTACAGTAGGCGGTAATTCGGAAGCGGGCCTCTGAGTGGGAGTTCACTTGCTGCATGGCCTTCTCTGTGCCTCTGTTATTTGTGCAGTGCTTTCTTGTGACCGCCAGTCCTTTCATGATGCTGCGCTCATTGATATGGCTGTTGCTAGTGCTCCACCTGATCCACGCCACAGAAGGTATGCGTCCCTTGTGCATCCACCCCAACCCGCGCCTCGCAGCTATGTAATATATTATACATACAGCTATGAATATATATACATTGTTCAGGTAAGATGTGGGCACTAATGACAGGCTGCCTTTCCTAGTTCAGCTGTGCGTCTGCCAGAATACTCCCCTATTCTTCATTTGTGAATGGTAAAAGAAGATTTTGCCCCTCTCTGGGATAGCCCCAGGCATGAGGTGATGTAAGTACCATGAGCAGCTACAGCAGACATCATCCATGTGAACCGCTCTTTTTTTGTGGCCAATGCGCTCAACGGGGGGCCCCAAGTTGAAGCTCCGCCTGCAGACAAGCGTGAGAAGGGCCATGGCATGAGCTGGGAACGTCTCATTGCGATAGAGGGGACATTAGCGGGACATAGAAATAAGGGTTCTGGGAACGGCCCGGGAATGACCGGCCTCCGCTCGCCGTGAAAGTGCGAGAGCGCGAGCGGTCACCAAAACTGGGACCCCCCCCACACAGACACTTGCGCAGGACCAACGACCAGGAACGTTTCACTGTTTGACCAGCGGGTGCTCGTTGGACAATGCTTTGTGTTATGTGTGTCTTCAGTACAAAGGTCCAGACATGGCCGGACAGGGGCCATTCATTACGACACCCCCCCAGCCCCATGCACAATAGTGACAAACCCTCCTCAGCCATGGAAGGGGGCTTGTTGCTACACACCATATTGGCAGCGACTTTCAGGACCCTGAATCAGCCATAAATGTTGTGCATACCTTTGCATAGCCCCACCTAGCCCTAGCACTCATACCAATTGTTGTCATGGCAGCGCAGCTTCCAAAACACAATCATCCTTTACAGCGCAACAGTGTGAGTGTTGTTCAGAGTGTTGTTTTGTTAGCCTTGTTAGCATGTATGATACATCTTGACCTTCGTGAACACAATGCCTTGGTAAGGCGCGAGATCTCATGCACACCATCGTAATGGGACCGACAGCTGCCAAAATAGTGTGCCTTTTGGATGTATGGGGTCTTGGTTACCCGGTCGAAGGCGCTGTGTGGACCCGGCGGCCCCTTCCTGGGAACCTACGGCGGCTGCGGAGAGGGGCAGACACGGGAAGCTCCCACAGCTCAGTCATACGGTGGTCAAACAATCGGAGGGACACAGGCCGTGATGCCATCGGCCAAAAGGTGCTGAAGCAGCGCCTTACAGAACTGTCCGTTGGAGTTGGTCTCGTCCCCTAAGCGCAAGAGCCTGCAACCGCCCTTTCCCCTCCCCCTCCCCCTCCGGCAGCGACCTTGGGGTATGGGAATGCACAGGGACGTCGACAAGCTCCCCACACGGGACCAAGAACCCCTGAATCGCCGTCCCCTTCTTGTCTCACGGTGCACCTTCACATTGCTGGGCGGACCTGGAGCCCCCCCCTTGCAGACACGCGCGCGTACCTTCTCACTGCCCCGTCTCATTTTCTGGTGACCTCTATTGGCTAAAGTGCAACGAAAAGGGCGTGTTCCTTTATCTGCCAAGCACCAAAGCCCCACCGCCTGTCATTTCTTATTGGGGGCTGGTTTCTTATCCCTGCCCCCCAGGTGCCAACGTGCATATCTGCACCACCCCTGTGCAGGGTACACAGGCTGGAGAGTGGTGGGAGCGGCCCCCCACGGGCCACCGGTTGAGCGGGGTACCAGGTAGCAGCTGTTTGTGGCGCCCACCCCTGCAAAAACTTTGCTGTCCCTTCCTTCCTTGTTGTGCTTGCTGCTGTGTGACATGCAGGGAGCTGCCTCCCGGGCTATCAATGTCCAGCCAAGATCTGCCCACCCGGTTACCATTGCCGCCGGGATTCTGGAGACCCCTCCGGCTACTGTTGTGAGCTTCCGCCGTCAGGTATTTACATTGTGCTCTTCCACACCGGGGGGAGTGTGTGCAGAGTCTCAGAATGTATGCCTGCATATACACAATTATTCATACATTGAGATGGCAACAGCGTGTTAATGCACAGCATCTGCATCCCTCATTTGGGGGTGGTTTTATGCCCGGGACCACCTGTTCTACTGGTGCATGTGATCATTTCTGCTGTCCGGAACACCCACGCCATCAACGACGACAACTGCAGTTGTGTTGCCTCAGCCATACACCACCTTCATACCGTTGTGCAGATACCAGGACCCACATCTGCGATTTCTGGGACATCCCACCGCCAGATGCTACGGCTGCCTCCTTTTGCAATCGGCTGTGGGAGACTTCCGGCGGTGATTTCATGTGGACCCGGGCGACAGAGCGCACTCGCAGCACTCGCACAAGCGAGACCGGGCCGTTCATGGGCCCGTCAGGAAAGCCGTTCATGCTTCTTGAGGCCAGTGGTCACAATCCTTACAAAAAGGCCTATCTCTACTCATGGCCTTTCAATTACAAAGGGGTGCGCTTCTTTTTCCACATGTACGGTATGCACATGGGTTCTTTGACAGTGCAAACCAAAAAGGTGTGCCGAGAGGGGAAATGTGGGTATGAATTGTGGTCTGTGGGTGCATCACATGTTGGTGTGTGTGTGTGTGTGTGTGTGTGTGCAACAAGTGGGGAAATGCCGGGATTCGTTGCACTCTGCAGGTGCATCACATGTTGGTGTAGGTATGTGCAACAAGCGGGGAAATGCGGGGATTTGTTCTGGTCTCTTGGTGCATCACATGTTCGTGCGTGTATGTGCACCGAGCGGGGAAATGCGGGGATTTGCTGTGCTCCGTGGGTGCATCACATGTTGGTTTATGTATGTGCACCGAGCGGGGAAATGGATTTGTTGAGGTCTGTGGGTGCATCACATGTTGGTGTGTGTATGTGCACCGAGCGGGGAAATGCGGGGATTTGTTGTGGGATTTGCGCGCATCACATGTTGGTGTGTGCATGTGCACCAAGCGGGGAAATGCAGGGATTTGTTGTAGGGTATGGGTGCATCACATGTTGGTGTGTGTATGTGCACCGAGCGGGGAAATGCGGGGATTTGTTGTGGGGTATGGGTGCATCACATGTTGGTGTGTGTATGTGCACCGAGCGGGGAAATGCAGGGATTCGTTGTGGGGTATGGGTGCATCACATGTTGGTGTGTGTATGTGCACCGAGCGGGGAAATGCGGGGATCCGTTGTGGGGTATGGGTGCATCACATGTTGGTTTGTGTATGTGCACCGAGCGGGGAAATGGATTTGTTGAGGTCTGTGGGTGCATCACATGTTGGTGTGTGTATGTGCACCGAGCGGGGAAATGCGGGGATTTGTTGTGGGATTTGCGCGCATCACATGTTGGTGTGTGTATGTGCACCAAGCGGGGAAATGCAGGGATTTGTTGTAGGGTATGGGTGCATCACATGTTGGTGTGTGTATGTGCACCGAGCGGGGTAATGCGGGGATTTGTTGTGGGGTATGGGTGCATCACATGTTGGTGTGTCTATGTGCACCGAGCGGGGAAATGCGGGGATTTGTTGTGGGGTATGGGTGCATCACATGTTGGTGTGTGTATGTGCACCGAGCGGGGAAATGCAGGGATTCGTTGTAGGGTATGGGTGCATCACATGTTGGTGTGTGTATGTGCACCGAGCGGGGTAATGCGGGGATTTGTTGTGGGGTATGGGTGCATCACATGTTGGTGTGTGTATGTGCACCGAGCGGGGAAATGCAGGGATTCGTTGTAGGGTATGGGTGCATCACATGTTGGTGTGTGTATGTGCACCGAGCGGGGAAATGCGGGGATTTGTTGTGGGGTATGGGTGCATCACATGTTGGTTTGTGTATGTGCACCGAGCGGGGAAATGCGGGGATCGGTTGTGGGGTATGGGTGCATCACATGTTGGTGTATGTATGTGCGCCGAGCGGGGAAATGCAGGGATTTGTTGTAGGATATGGGTGCATCACATGTTGGTGTGTGTATGTGCACCGAGCGGGGAAATGCCGCCTTTCGTTTCGCTTTAGGTGGATGGCCCGTGGGAGGATGTTTGGACCCGGCATGGACAACAACATGACTCCGGATCTCAGTCCTGGACCTATGAGGAGATAATATTCCAAGATCTCGTGCAGCAGGTTCAATTTGTTGGAGAGACGGGGCCCAGCTATCGCAGTGATGCTGCCATCGCCCGTGTGGAGCTGATCGAAGGTACTAGCCAATCTGCGTCATTGTTAACACCCTGACGTCTAGGAGGTTGAAAGCACGCCCACACAGGATGCAATCTTTCCAAAGTCGTGCCCCGCTGCTGCTTCGGTGTAGTGGATCCTTGTTGGTTTTGCAAAATCAGTTTGTCCTAATTGCCACCACCATTTCTCTATGTCCTTTCTTTCGGGGGAAATCCTGGCAATTCAGTGCATCTTTGACTCATTCACATCACGTTCGCCATTTATAGCACCTTGTGGGCCTTTTGCAGAACCTTTGAGGTGCGCAGCAAAGCCGTTTGTTCCATTCATCATGGCCCCTACTTTTCCACGTGTCTTTCATTGACCTGGGATATATGGTGTTTGTGGACCACAAGACCCAGCCCACCAGGAATTAACGGCAACCTTGCAGGAGTTGGCAAGCCGCCAAGAATTAGCAGCAATCCTCCAGGCATTTGCAGCAACCACCGACATTTAAAAGCGAGTCTCCCTGAATGGCTGGAGTAGAGTAGCGCCCAGAGCCCGAAGCCCCGGAAGGAAGACATGGGCACAGTCAAAACGTGAAGTGTGATTGTTGCTGTTGTTGTTGTTGTTCGTTGTGGTTGTTCGGCGAACCCTTGCACTGCGCGCTACGTTTTGACTAAATTCCCCCGCGGGGGGCCGCTAGACCAACCCCTTCCAAACACCCTCAAACTTCGGCCACCCCAGCTACCCTAGGTCGAGACAGCTGCAAGGCTGCAAGGGGCGAGCACAAGCTACCTACCCTTCCAATGAGACATCATGCAAAATTTAAAAGGCAATGAATGGCAATGAATAGCGATGGTCACCACCTGGGGCATCGCACTCTGAACAGCATGCACGTGCCAATGCACTTCATAACATATTCCAGCTGACCCTTGCCACACATCGCAACTCATCAGGGTTCAACTTGGTGCAACAACGACACATCCCCACCATCACCAACAACCTGCTCCTCATCTCTGTTCTCCTCTGCATGTGCAACCCATACGTCTGCAGCCACGTGTTCACACATACGATGTGGATGCTACCGCACTTGTCTTCGAATCAAAATCATTGCAAGTGCAAGAGTAAGGGGCCACACCGAAGCGTGGGAGTCTTTAACCCCAACTCAAGGGGCCTCCACCGTTGGATTTGGGCCTGATGCTCAGTGATGGTCGCTCACAGCACCTGTGCCAAGTCAGGAGGTGCCCTCCCAAATGTGCCCAATTAGGGACAAAAAATCGGCTTTTTTTGCCCAATACAGCCTGAAATCCAGTCAAACTGGCAGAACGAAGGAACACGGGTGCTATGTGCAGTCCCCTCCGTGGCGAATGGAACTATGGATGGTGGTCTTTTACAGCATCGGAAGGTTAACGAACCCGTCGGTGTCAATAAGGAGGAAAATGGGGGAAAAGGGGGAGAAATGGGGGAAACTAGGGGGAAACTTTGCCCAGCATGCCCGGCGCGCCAACGTTCCCTCCTAGCGAGAAGAACATGGGGAAATATGCACAGAATGTGTTAAAGAAATTGGGAAAGGTATAGGTGAATACGGGTGAAATCAGGCCAAAATTCAAAGTAGCATCAAAAACCTGCTGTCAAACAACAATCATGCCCATAGTATCACAAAGTATGGGTTTCTCGTACAGCCAGACATGCAAACATTTGCACCGTGCTTCGTGCGCCCCTGTTAGCTAAATGTTCAGGAAGAAAGGGGTAGTAATCGCTATTTATTCCCAGTGGTGCGGTAACTCATGGCGGTTTCTTGCCGTCTATTGCATTGGCACCTGCCTTTCCCCAATATTGTATTTGGGCCTGATGCTCAGTGATGGTCGCTGAGAGCACGGGCGCCAAGTTAGGAGGTGCCCTCCCAAACGTGCGCACTTTGGGACAAAAAATCGGCCTTTCCCCCCCCAATATAGCCTCAAATCCAGTCAAACTGGGAGAACGAAGGAACACGGGTGCTATGTGCCGTCCCCTCTGTGCAGGAGTTTTTCGGTGGCGACTAATTCCACAACAATAATCCTGCCATGGCCCCTGCAAGCGTGAAAGAGCCTTTGAAATCTCAACAATGCCACGGAAATCTTGCCAATGACCCTATAATTTGCCTCACCCTCGAACAGTCACTATGGACCTGCCATGGCCATGGTCCCTAGCCAAGGCCGCCATAAAACTGCCACGGCCATTGTAATCTTGCCATGGGCACCATAATCCTGCCCTCCTACAATCCTACAATCCTACATGGCTCAATCCCACAATACTCCCGGTAAACTCGCTAGGGCCCCTATAATATTCCCGCGGCTAGTATAATCATACTTGGTCCACTTGAATGCTAGCAGGGCCCCTATCAATGTACTACAGCCCTTATGGATCTCTAAAAGCCAGTGGCATCTTGCGGGGGGACTGTACTCCTGCCACAGTGTCCACACTGTCACGGTGCATGCAAGCTTGCGACGGCCACTGGGATGCTACTAGCTCCTGTATAATCCTGCCACGAACCATGGAAACCTACGAAGCTCCTTGTAACCCCACAACCGCAACTGTAATGCCGTAATGCTGCAACCGCCCCTGTAATTCTGCCATGGCCCCCGTAGTCGTGCCAAGGGAATGGTCAATCTTGTCACTGATAATGTAATCTTGCCAGGGCGCTTTGAATTTTTGCCACTACTTGTGTCTCCTTTGCAACCGGAATGCATGAGCAAGCAAGCAAGCAGGCAAGCAATCAAGGAACAAGCACTTCCCCTGTCCGTTACGGCCATTGCTCTGCCCCAAAGCCTCTCATTTTACGCGACTCTGGCCATAATTTGCATTGACACATGCCCTTCCAAATCCCAGATTTTGATCCCGGAACTCTTCGGTGGCCGCCCAAGAAGCAATTGCCAGGCTGAGAGGTGACCCCCCAAGGTCGGTGCAGCGGGTTTGTGAGCCGCCAACCGTGTCTTCCTTGATTTTGATAATGTCCTCCTGTCGCATCTGTGGATGGAAACCGGGGCTGCCCTTGGTTCAGTCTTGGCCCGGGCTGATTGTCTGGCGTCCGCAATGCACATTCGCATTGTAGACAAGGGGTTGGGTCTCATGAGGGGCTTCCGTAACCATGAGGCATGGGGGCAAATGCACACATTGCTCCACGATGAAGGGTATGTTGCACGTACGCAGACAACTGACACTGTTGCAGGCACTCCGCACTCCTCCAATACTGACAAACATTAGCTTGTCAATCCTAAGAGGTGATTGGGGTCCTTGTACCTCATCCGAAAGGGGAAGAGCATCCAGAGAGGGCGGTGGCGTTGGAGGGGGATATGCACAATCCCAGCACCATTTCTCAAAATGACAGCTCAAGGTAGGGGCTCGCTCTATGACACAGCTCCTCAAGTAACTGAGTGATGAGATACCCTGCAATTCTCTCGTGTGGTGATGTTAGCAAAACAAAAAGGTTGATAGAGTGGGACAGGGAGCAACGGGGAAGTTTTGGTATAAGAGCCACGATGAACTGGAAAACATATATATATGTATGTGGCACAAGGTGTGACGCCCCCCCCCCCTCCACGGACCCATCAGCCGCGGTTGGGTTGGGGCCAAGGACCCCCCCCCCTATTTTTGGGTCGAGAAATTCAAAAAAAATAGGAATTAGAGTTATTGGAGGCGGTGGTGGACCGCTATGACCCTTCAAAGTTGCTAAAAATAGGTGTTTCTTCCGGAGTGACATCAGCCCCAAAAATAACCTCAAACTCCTAAAAATAGCCCTCTACCGGCTCTCTACCTCTAGCGGCTCCACCAAGTGACCACTGGTACGGGGGTCCAGGTGGCTCGTTGGGCGATTCTGATGCTTGGAAACCACAAAACGTGGGGGGTTGCAGGTGGACTAGGTGCCCTCGAAATTCGGATTTCAGCCATGTAGCCCAAGATACTGCCCGTTCTTGGTTTCTGGGGGTTGGTGCACATTGCGCAGATTTTGGGGCTTTTTGGCGCCTTTTTGGGCCATTTCTCGGACATATCGTGGAGTTCAAGGGAACTAGAGGGCTCTTTGACACGGTGAAGTCAAGCCGCACATGGGGTGGAGCCACTGTTTCCCTCTCTTTGGGCGTTTTGCCCGGGTTTTGGGGGTATTTTGGGCGGAAAATGGCTGTTTTTGGCCCAAAACTGCGCAGGTTTGGGAGGGCACCTCTCGACTTGGCGCCCACGCCCCAGGCCGCCACTGGTAATTTTCTGGCTCAAAATTTGGATTTGGCAAGGCCACCACCCAGGCGCCAGGATGGCTACATGGGCAAAAGATCCTAAGCGTTGGGATGCAGCAACGGCACGGAGACGTGCTTGTTGTTGCTCGTTGCTTGTTGCTTGTTGTTGTTAGCTAGATTTAACGAGAGAGGGGTGTAGTAATATATATGAATGCAGTGGTCCTAGCGGGATCAAACTGGCTTTTCAAAGATTCCACGGGCCACGGCAACGTTACTGTGGACCTCGTGGGGTTTCCATTCCCTAAGCAGGATCGTAAGGACCCTACGATGATCAAAGGAGCTGTGGCAGGACTACATGAGCGTTGGCAAGTGTTGTGGAAGGGTTAGAATCGCCCCGGCAGGATTGTGTTTCCCTGCTAAGAGTATAGGAGGCATGGCTGTATTGCAAGGGCCGTGGCGACATTACACGGGCCCTAGCACTCTTACACTGGCCATGGTAAAGGTACACAGTCTAGTCTAGATTTCAAAGGGCCTAGGAAGCTTACAATCCCCGTGGTTGGGTTACAGTAACCTTGGCAAGCGCACATGGGCCATTGCAGCTTTATCTTGGCTTGGTGAGATTACCGGGGCAAAATTGGGGCCATGGCAGGGATTGAAAGGCCACGTGAGGATTTCCCTTGCCCTACCAGGATGGCACGGGCCGTGGAAGTATTGATTGATTGATTGATTCTTCAACCACCTCAGAAAACGGCAAAGGGCAGGACACCACAGCATCAATTATGTCCAAATTCTTAGTAGCAGGGAGGGCCTCCACAAAATTCCCGGTGATTTTGCAACACGGCTACCCCCTACCAGAGATCCCAATTCACACCACACTAAAACTACCAAGAGCAACACACCAAAGAGAGACCCACCGCCCCTCACTGTTTCCCCAAAGATCCCCCTTCACCGACCACCAACAAAACCCTCAGCGTCAGAGACGTGGCAAAAGCCCACCCCCAACACAAGAAATCCCAACCACTACAACGATCCAAGATACCCCCCCCCTTCCTCCAACCCACCAAATCCCCACCACATTGTGGGACAAACACCCCATCACTCATTCAACTTGCAAAAGTGTACATGCCGTGTCTGTCGTTCGTGGAATAGAAAAAAAGAAAATCACACACCACAAGCTTTCCACCACCCTTCAACGAAAAATCGTGCTCCGGACCGTAAAGAGCCGTGCGAGGTTGCTGCCAAGGCCTTTGAGTCTCTAGGGGTACCAACGAACTTTGAAGTTGATGACCACAATTTTCTTGAGATCCCCAAGAAGTTGCCTACAGTCCTTTTAACAGCCCTTCATCTGTGAATCACTTTTGAGGTGTTGGACTACATATGCTATGACACAAACTTTTGAAACCCACGCGGGATTTTTTTGGCACGACAACATACCTATTTTTCCTATGCTTCCATAAACCGTTTTTCATCCCAGTTGTGCATCACTCTTTTCCTCAACAAGCCACCCCAAGCATTCCCCTTGCTTAAGAAGGGCAGCCCCCACTCCCCCATCCCCAACCATCTCCCGATCAATGTCGTTGTTGAGTGACCTATGTGTGCATTTCAGCTACCGAACTTGAACTTGCGAGCGCGGAGTGGAACTCTTGGCGCGTGGCAGTCTACGAGGAGAAGGAGAAAGAGAAGGATCTGGACTTGTACGTGCTAAGACTTCATTATCGGGACTTACAAAAAAGTATTGATAGCTTACATACAAATCAAAGCATTGCCTGGGGTGTTTGTGGGATATTTGTAGCGTGTTTTTTTTGGCTGTATAGGTATATTAGGTGGGTGCATGCCCGTGCGGAGGAAGACCCGGGGATCGCACAGGCTGCTTGTGTTTGTGATGGGCAAGCCCCATGTACTATTGGGCATAACATCCCCTGCACTGGCACGGCATACCCGGCGCTGAATCGAGGTGCGCCAATTAGATTTTGTTATCAGTGTGCTGCCTCGCGACGAAGGTACAAGTCTGCATGAGGAACATCGGTCCTTGGGTCGCCATCACTGGGCTGAGTGAGTCTGTGCTGATCCGATGATGGAGTTTGCAACGCATGCACATTTCTTAGGCCACGCAAACTACCCACCCTTTAGGACCCCCTTATGTGCAGTTTCAGACACATTGGTTGTCTCATTTTTGCTCCTTTGTTTTTGGGTTATTGTCTCTACGTTAACAGATGGTGCATAACAAATATGTAATTTTTTGTATGTTCTATGCGTGTACAACTGCAAACTCCGATTTCATTTGTGTAATTGGCATTATAACTAGTTGTGGACCAAATTTTTGCCAGCCCGGGGTTTGTATGGGGCGGAGTGGGACAAGTGCTGATGCAGTTTATGCACTTTTCTGCCATTTTTGCTATGTTGGCGGTTTTGGCGACCTCGGTGACCCCGTGGTACCCACTCCGAGGGACGGAGAGGGAGGCAGACTGGCCTCACAGACCCCCAGTGTGTTGTGCCCATTGGTGAGTCTGTCTTGGTGGGGGTGGGGTGGGGTGGCTCCGACGGGCGCTGGTTTGAGCCACTTGGCCGTTGCGTTACTGGGAATTGACCGCGCGACCACCGCGCACGCCACACCCAGCCAGCCACTTGGATCCATCGTCCACCCGGGCCTCCCGGCTTCCCACACCCAGTGGCAGTTTCTTCCAATGTACGCAGCCTGTGCGATGCAGGCCCACTGGTCGGCAGATTGAAGCCCATGTACAATGTGGATGGCACTGAGCCAGCCAGCCAAGAGATGTGCACATGGGGATCCCACAGGGACAGTTTCATCTGTGATGGGTAAGCCTGCGCTTGAAGCGGGGGGGGGGTGACTGTTGCTGCCCCCCCCCCCCATTCCTTTTTCGGGAGCAATGGTCCATTCTGCTGCAACCGCCCCCAAGTGCCCCACAACCATTCGGGATTTGCCCCCCCCACCGCTCTTGCTGCTGCGCGCGCGCTGTGCACAGACTTTGTGCGGGAACAAACCCAAGCTGGACAGCACTGCCTGGCTCCCCTACCCTTGTGCTGCTATATGAGTTGCATGTGTGCTTCCGCCGCATTTCTAGTTCACTTGTGTGTTGTTGTCCATGCTGCGGCCCCAATGCATGCGCCCCCCCCGGCCATCACAGCAGTCAAGTGCACCGTCGAACTTGGTTTCACACCCACCCAGTCAGCGGTGTTGAAGGTCTTGGCGAGGTGGCAGCTGAAGAGCCAAGAGAGGCATGGGCCGCGCACAAGGAGTGCCCAAGGGAAGGCCCAGATGGGGCTATCGAACATTGTGGGGGTGCGGTATTGCTTGGATAGGTAAGAATATTGCTAATTCCCCAGAAATTCCCCAATCTTGCCGTGTAAACTGCGCGCTGTGCACGCGCTCGGTGCGCGCTGTGCACGAATGCCCCCCAAACAGCCAGTGACCGCTTTGCACTGGGTCCCCAGATCGCTCCCATTCACGCACACGCCCGAGGATAGGTTTGGGTGTGACCCAGACACGCGTCGCATTCTGCCGTCAGATCTATAGCACTGGCTCATTGCAGTGGCTGAGGCATTTCCCACTTGGAGGCAGCTCCGTGGCTAAGAGATGCCTTTTGGTCTTACTGTGTTGCTGTGCACTGTGAGTGAGTGTGTGAGTCAGTGAGTGAGTGAGGGCGTTCGTGTGAGGCTGTGAGTGAGTGTGTGAGTCAGTGAGTGAGTGAGGGCGTTTGTGTGTGTCCTGATCCCATTCGTAGTGTTATCTGGGCTACCCTGTGGGCTGCACGCTGGAGCTACTGATCGTCACGCTTTCCCTCGTTGCAGAAAGGCGCCCAGTCGTCTTATGGTCATATGTATTGACTGTTGGACGGCCTGACAAGACCGGGAACACTCAGGCTCTTTTGACTTGTGCCTGTTTGTCCTGTGTGTATGTGTATGTGTGTGTGTATGTGTGTGTGTATGTGCGTGCGGGCAGGCAGGCGGGCGGGCGCGTGCATGTGTGTGCGTGCGCGCGCGCGTGTGCGTGTGTGCACCACAGATTGATGTAGCACGGCTCCTGTAGAGAATTTGCTCTGTGATGGGAGGGTAGCGGGCATCTGTATCCAGGTACCCAGCACTTCTGCTTTTGTAGGGCCTCCGTGGCCGGCCGGTCTTCTTGACGGCGAACACCTGCTGCCTGCTCTCCATCACAGAACGAAACACGCCTGGGGCTGCTCTGCATCCGAGAAGTTTGCTTGTCACACCCCTTCACTGCTTTGTTTGTAATTTTGGTGCGATTCCAATCGTGTGTGTGTTTCTGAGTGTCTATTTCTTTTTCGAAAGGCGCCTAGCCTCAAACATGTCTTTGTATTGAATGGCCTGACGAGGTGTCCGGAGACTTGTGCTCAGCGACTTCTGCCCTGCCGTGTCTCGTATCGACCACAGGGGGTTTATTGGTTGTTGGCTCATTGTTTCCCTCACGAAGTGTGTATGTGTATGTGTCTGGGTGGGTGCTGGGTTTGCTGAGATGTTTGGTTTCAGCTTTCGACGCTGCCCGTCTGTCGTGGGTGGGCTGTGGGTTTTTGGGACTCTTTGGCCTGTGGGTTTGTGGGGTCGCAGGGCTGGGGGCACTGTGGGGCTGTGGGGCGTTGGGAACGCCGACGGGCCATCATCGTCCTCCTGCGCTTGTCTTCCATTGCACTCAGGCAACAGAGGTCTCTTTGTTGTCTCCGGCAGATGTCTCTTCCATCAACAAATGCGTTCGGGGGCAGAGCTGTACCACGAACCAAACCAAATCAGCCCCACCCCCAACCCTGTCCCTCCAATCCCCCGCCCCTACCTCCCCGAGTTTCGACAGGTGGTCGGGTGCAGTGGAACCCAGTCCGGCAGCCCCCGCCCACCCAGTCTCAATCCGACTGGGTTGGACATGGAAGGCGGCTGGTTCCTGCAGGCTTCCGGGTGGGACAGCTGGGGGATATCATTGAGTGGCGCATGGGACGGGGCGGAATCCTACCGAAAGTCAGTTATCGGCCGGTCGCTGGTGGCATGGCTACGCCACAAAACAACTTTCTGTTCGCCTAGCAGTATATGAATCCTGCTTTACCGCCTTGTAGCCCAGAAGCGCGCGGTACCGGTTGGTATGGGGGCCCCTCCTCCTACAACCACTTAGTACCGTAATGTGGTGTGCGCGGCTGTGTGTGTGTGTGCACTGAGCTGCGTTCTTTCTCTCCTCTAACCTGATTCTGAGCCTTCGCCTTGCTGCATCGTCACGCTTTACGCCGAGTTGTCATTGCCAGTGCCATGGCTGTTTGCATTTGTCAGCTGCGGCAACTTCTTTTGCTCGTTTTTGTGCGCTTTGAGTGGCGTGTGTTTTTCCTGGACAACTCTGGGCCAGCTCTTTTGATATGGGCATTGGTGTCGGCAGATCACCCCTGTGCATGCGGGGCAGTGGGAGTAGGACAAGGTGCCGGACCCGTTCTGACCACCGCCCAGCTACCCCTTGGGAGGGCAGAGGATTGTTATCCACCCCACACCCCTGAATGGGGACCGCACAATGGATGGGGGCCTTTGGACTTTCATGTGAACACTCTGCAAATACTAACAGCAAACGCATATGTGTCAGCGGTCACAGAGCAACTGCGTGAATTGTTATCGTGCTATAACTGTACGCCCTGGTAGGGCCCTGGCACTGTCGCTCCTATTTGGTGAAAAAAAAGAGCAACTACACAAATTGGTCCATCCAATCCAATCCACATGCACCATCAAACGTTCAGAAGCAAACCATGGGACACTGGGAACAAACCCAGGATCAACCCAGAACAAGCTAGAGCCAACCGGTGACAGCCCACAGAACCAACTTGGATAAGCTGCAATCACATGGAGGCAACCTGGAACCAATCTGGAACCACCATTGAAGCAACTTGGCACCGAACTGGTACTTGCACCCTGTGAGCTATGGGTCAGTGCCTTAGTGAACCTGGAACCAACCCATATTGAAAATCACCTCAAAGAGAGGTTGTTAGGTTAAGTGCAGGTGCGGGTGCCATATACCCCCTGTCCCCCACCGGCAAAGAACCATTGTGGTTGTTAGAAGCCCGTGTCAGGAAAATTATCCTGCAGGTGCACACCCCAGCGCGCTCAAGTCGGTGCTGGAGTCGGCAAACCCAGCATGCACTCTGAGGGTGCATCTGGATGCACCTGGTCAACGGCACGGGCAACGGTCCCGTCTCCGGGACGGCCGACCCCCGGAGTAGTCAAACAGGACAAGTCATCCGGGGGCTCCGTTGACACAACCAAAACACGTTCGGGCCCACAGAGGGTCAGAATGAGCAGTGGTGGGAGGCCAATAGGCGCCGCCAAAGGCAAGCAATCAGATACCGAGGCCTTGTGCCAACCCCCCCCCCCCCCCCACCTCTTGGTTTGGGGGTCATTCGTGCCGGGTACCCCAATGTATGATATCCGATGTCCAATCCCTCGTAAAATCATCATTTCAGGACAAAACATTATCCCCCAATGAACTTTTTTTGATTTTGATCCCTCTAACCCCCCACCTCCGTACCTGGGAACCACTTTTTGGGGGTGGGGGTGGGGGGGGGGGGGCAGAATTTGGCTGGCCTGTAGCCGTCACTGTGCGTCAATTTGGACCCATTCCACGTTTTTCTTGCATATTGACCCCGATGATAGGGTCCCAGATGCTACCTCCAATTTTCGAAAATTGGCCCCTCAATGGGGCCCCACTGGTGACAATTGGGCCGGTTTTGGGCTGGCATGGGTTGGCTAGCTCATCAAGATTTCTGGGTGACCTCCGACAACCCCCGGCAACCTTTGGGTTGTTATTGGGTGATGATTTGGCAACAATGGGTAGTTATGGGTCGAGTTTTCTTTTGTCTCCTCTTTAAATATTCGTTGACTTGCTTTCACGAAAACATTTTCGCAGGCAATCAATTTGCACATGTTTTTTGACAAGGAGGATCCGTATACTCCACCGCCGCGGTCAGTAGTTTTGGTCTAAGTGGACATCTAATTATTTGTCCATTATCAATGAAAATGAAATCCAATGGGCAACTGAAGAAAGCCCCCTTCACTGCCGACCATTGCTGCATTATTCCATAATCACAGCAAGGAACGTGGGATTCCCCACCTCTCTTTGCATATTGAGCCCGGAGCGTAATCTCTCTTTTGTAAAGAGCCATGGCAGCAAATCGAAGTCCACAGACCTTCGTGCCCCCCTATACACCTGTAAACATCGGAGAGAAAGGTGTCATGGAGTGGGATTTGTCAAGTTGTTTTTGAAAATATGGACCACAAAAGTCCGCAGTTTTTGGCCCTTGCATGTGGAGTGTTGGATGCTTGGCGCTTTTGGGCTTGGTTCCGGTCACCCCGTTCGAGCGTGCGCTGTGCGGTAGTGGCCCTGTAGTCAATTCAAAATACAGAAAACCATTGTTGCAAGCCATTAGACAATGGAAGGCTTCAAACTGAAAACACTTGAGTGGACATAGCTGCCGCCCCTATCAGTTCTATCGCCCCTTTGTTGCTAACAGAGAAACAGTAGAGATCATGCAGTAAGACTTAGTGTTTGCATGATGGTGTTGATGATCACACAGCAATAGGAGCTGACGATGATGCATATGCATTGCTTTCCGCGAGAATTAGTCAATTAGTTTGACATGCTTGTAGGGGACAACTAATCTTGCCGGCAAAGCAAAAGGTGACTATCATGTCTTTCTTGGGGCCCTTTAGCTAGGCAACCACCTGCCTAACTCAATTGAGACCCCTCATGCGTGCTCATTTTGATCTGAATCGATGCCCAACTATTTCATCGCAAAATAAAATTTTGGGTCCAAACCGTCCAAACCGCAAAGGGGGGGGATGACAGCCCCCCCCCCCCCTCCCCCCATTGCACGTGTGTGTGTGTGTGTGTGTGTGTGTGACAACAACAAACAACAAAATCCAGCCCACTCAGGTGGTCCAGCACCTGAAACAAGATTCGCAATGGCTCACCCACCGCCGCCGCTGGCGCGCAGATGAGTTGATCTGGAGTGTACATAAAGAGCATCGGCGCTTGGACAGGGCAGGGAAAGGGGCCTCTGGAAAGTTCTGGTACCTCGCTCATGAAGATCTGGTAAATCTGGTTACCTTTGACCTCACAGAAAACATCCAGGTCTGGGCAGGGGGGGAGCTGCGTCACCGGTGACATTTGGACCCTCAAGTTGGCCCCCCCCCCTCTGCACGCCTGGCTCACAGCCCAAAAACTACCAAAAACTACCAAATCCATTTTCACTAGTGTTCTCACCTCCAGCGTGCCATGGTGCGCAACCTGGGCAGGGCAACTCCTCTCCGTCATGTCGTGGGCGCAAGTGGCAGTTTTGGCAGGGTACTGCCGGAAACACACTGCCCGCGGCATGCATAGCGCAGTCCAACGGGCCTACGGGGACACAGTCCACGACAGTACCCTCACAGCGGCATACGTCCACCACACCATGCCACTGCTGCCTATGCCACACTGCTGTCACATAGACAGGGTCACTCGCTACATCGAAAAGCACGCAGTCTGGAAGGGGGCAGCCTATTCAACATGGAGTATCCCAGAGAACGCCTCCCCCAACGGCATTACAGGAGCGTGGTGCCACGACCTACCAACACTACGAGAAGTGTATCACGTAGCGCGCACTCACTCAGTGCCGGCAGCCATGTGTGTGTGTGGCAGGACGGTTACGTCCTGATCCTCCTACCCCAAGCCTGCCGCCCCCCCCCCCTCCCCAAATACAGCCTGGGCCGAGAGTAGTAGTATTCGTCTGACGGGTTGAGTACTTCTGACTCCTCCCCCCTCCTTTTGTGGCAAGGCACAGGGTGGGGTAACCAGGGGTGATTTGTCTTTGTCCTCAGGGGTGGACAGATGCTGCAGAGCTCTGGACCGCCCCATCGGCTTCGGCATTGCTTACCCTCGCAGCTCTCTGCTCCTGTGACTTGCAGAAAGGCGCCTAGCCTCCATGACTTGCATGTTCTTCATCACTTCAATGTTGGCCTGACGAGGAGTCTTCACGTCCACTGCCCGCCTGCTGCCCGCCATCCGCAAGGGTTTACGTGTGGGCGTTGGCGTTTTCGCATAGTGTGTGTGTGTGTGTGTGTGTGTGTGTGTGTGTGTGTGTGTGTGTTGTGCTCGTCTGTTTGTTGACAATCGTGTGTGTGTGTGTGTGTGTGTGTGTGTGCATGGGGCGGGGGAGAGGGGCAAGAGCAGCGGCCGCGACTAGCCTTCCAATGTTGAAAGTTTGTATTCTTTTGCCATCACAGCAACATTGTTACGGTGGAAAATCTTTACAATATCCATGTGTCACAGGGTGTCCAACCTGATAAATACCAATTTTGCTTTGAACAGTATTTATGCTCATGGATGTGTGGTGGCAAATTTGCAAGCCTTTTGTGGTGGTAACACGTGCCACCAGGGCAACTTGTGTGCCTGCTCGCCCCCCCACCCTTTCCCCTGCCGAACATTGCTACATCTGCATACAATGGTGTGCATGTTTGGAGTGGTTTGTGATCTTTGTCCCCCCCCCCCCAGACCCCCATATGCCTGTGTCACAGGGGTGCCCCCCCCCCCGTGTCTAGGAACCGCCTTGCACAAGAACCGCCCCCTGGTTCTGCGGTCGAATTCTCGCACCACTTTTTTATACCACGGTATTGGGTTTTTCATGGTTCTGGTGGATGCAGGACAGCTATTCAGGTGTGCAGGACAACATTTCATGTGTGTTGCTACGGGTCCCAGCATCAGGGGGTGCCCGATCAGTCAGTCACAGGCGCACATACCCCTTAGACCCCTCCCCCCTGCTCTCGACCCCTTCCCCGAAGCAACCAGCCCCTGACAAGGAAACAAACAAAAGTCAGTTAAACACAGGGGGCCACTCAGGATGGCGTATAACAGGAAGAAGGGTCTCACGTCCGAACCAGTTGAACATTAGATCATTCCATGCATGTTTGAAGGCACACTACAGCCCAGTCAGCTGAGATTCACTCCTTTGGTGTTCATTTGTCAATGTGGTTAACCGTGGGAAAGGAGAGGGTGTGCATGCCCCGGTGCAACGCGCCGGAATTTCTTTTTTCCACGGTACCAACCCCTGGTTCTACGGTCGAATTTTGGGGGGGAAGCGTGCGCAAGAACCACCCACTGGTTCCGCAGTCAAACATTGCCGGTTCCTGGGCACGGGGGGCGGGTGGGGGGTGTATGCGAGCTCAGTATCCATTGCTCATGGCCCCCAGACCCCCCAACCCACTCACCAGGAGGGCAGAAAAGACTTAGAGGATGGCGTGCGCAGAGTGCGACACTGCCAACCTGGGGAGCAGGCCCACTCCGACAGACACGAGGCAGGAGACAGTCCAGCGGGGTGACCTGCCATGGCGACTTCCCTCATGTTACGGGCTCGGGTGGTCCTGCGCAACGCCCCACCCCGGCGCACCACCAGGTGTGCCAGACCAGACTAGACCAGACCCAACCCACTCCAATGGGGAAGAGCAGGTTTTTTTTTCACTGGGCAGTCTCTAGGTGTTGCTGGCTGGACGGCTGGGGTTATGTAGCCACACCTACGCCAATCTGAGGAACGGACTTTAGCCCCTCCCCTGCTCATCTCCACTTGTGTGTACCCAAAATGCTGATGAAATAGAGAATCCCAAAATTCCATCACAAACCCGGAAAACCCCTTTGAACTCAGCCCCCCTCCCCCCCCTTCCAGACCATGTACGCCTGACCCAGTAGAGCCCAAAGCGCCGATAGGAGTAGCGGAAGCGGGATCGAGGGCTGAACTATCCTCAGACCTTGTGCTGTGGAAACACTGAACATGGGCACGATGGACAGTAGGCGATGACAGCCGTGCGGACAGTGCAATGCGGACACTGCAACCCGACTCTTTGAGCCCAGACCATGAAACACTCGATATCCCGGTCGGGGCAAACTTGAAGCAGCCTCCGGATCTGGTTCGATGCAATGACCGCAGGGCAGGGGCATCCGGTAGCTCGGTATCCGTTGCTTCATTGCCCCCCTCCCTGACCCCCCCCCCCCCACGCGGCTCATGCCCAGGTGTTGTCCAGAAGTGAACTGAGCCTCCCCTCCCCTTTACCCCCACCCCCCCTACCCCCGTGGGTCATGCCTATGAGAGTGACGTTTGCCGCCACCATGTGCTCAACACCGGGACCCCATTCTGCTTGGTTTGATGTGCTCTTCAGCCAATGGCCAATGCTGCTGTACCCTTTGTGGCGGTCACATACCCCCGCTTTCGGGGCTGTCTTGCGCCCCGCGGGCAACCGCAGCCTTGTCCAAGCGCGGGATCCTTGTCTGACCGTCCTGCCTGCCTGCGGCCATGCTCAGGGCTGTCCTTTAGGAACGCGATATTTCTTGTTTTGTCCCCCACGAAGGACGGCCCGAAGGTCATTGGTGGCGGGATTCGTTTAACCGACGGCGGTTGACATTTAACCGACGGCGGTCGACACTCAACCGACGGTTGGCGGTTGGCCGGCGGCAGTTGATGGCCAACCGACAGCAGTGCACTCTGCCGGCTGGCCGGCTGGCGCTCTGCGGAGGTCCGAGCGCACCGGAGGCCGGCCGTCTTTTTCCTTCGGCCTTGAGGGCGGCCCCGGTCATGCCTGCGCCCGGCGGAGGAGGAGAAGGGGGGCTGGTGGGAGGGCGTGCCTGCGCCGTCCCCCGAGGCCGTCTGCGCGTCCCTCGGGTGCTCCCCGGCCCCGCATCCCTGACCCAAGGCCTTTACGCCTCCCGACTGGGGGCCCCTGCCAACATGTTGTCTGTTGGTGCTGGTGCTGGCGCTGCCCCTCCTCGCGTGGCGGTGGTCCGCCCCCGCCCGGTGGCGCCTGACGGCCGCGCGGCCGCCGGGCGCGGGCCCGGCGGCCGAGGGGTGCGGCTGCGACGTGTCGCGGCGCCCCAGCCTCGGCAAGTTCTGCGTCCGGGACGCGGAGTGGGCGGAGCGCCGGCTGGAG